>JARUHE010350891.1:0-10084 GCA_031471125.1 Archaeomysis grebnitzkii
TTTAAAGTTTTCTTAATATTTGTTTTTGATTATTATGCAAGTTTATAATGAGGTTGACAAACGTCATTTTTATTTTTTTATTATTTCTTTAACTAGTTTCGCTAAAGTCATATAGCATGTTCACATTAATGCAATGGGTAACAGATATAAATTTCTAGAAGTTAATGTTGATGAAATAAAGAATAGATGTTTTAAAGTAATACACTAATGGTAGGAAGAGCTTAAGAGTGCCGCCTAATCGGATATTTTGTATGTTAGATTAGGTTGGTGTTCATTAATAAACATTGATTCTGTAATTGCTAATTGTTTAGCATTTTGGCATTTAGATAGGATTGTTGTGCTATCTACAATTATTTTCCTTCGTTCTTCTTTAGCAATTGAAGGATTATTTCTAATAAAATTATCTTTGATGGCGCCTTTTTGTAAATGCATCGTTATACTCCTTGATAGTGTGGTACTCGTCTTATCAATGTAGTTGTTATTAAGAAATGCACAACCTTTTGTTTTATAACAATATTTATAAAATACATTTGTTTGTTGAATACCACTATCTATGTATGGAGAGTTACTCATTACCATTGTCGATGTTCTATTGTTTTTATAATAAATGATAAGCTTAATTTTGTCGTTAGTTGCCACTGGTTTGATGTATCTGCGTATAATTGTTTTCAATATCCTCATCTTTCTTGTAATTCCAAAGTATTTGGTTTTTATAGTACAATTTTAAACTGTTTTAATCTTCTCTGACCGTATTTTGTTCTCTAAACTTTAATATTTCTTTTTCAACTATTTCATTTGAAAAACCATTGTTTAATAGAATTTGTTTGATGTTTCTTAATTCGCTTATTAAGTCATCTGCATCTTTACAATATTTTTAGCTCATAATCATACGATCGTATTGCTGAAACTTTATATTGTTCAGGGCACTGTCCATTAAAAATATTGTAACGATGCAGATGACTTGATAAACGAATTAAGAAACATCAAACAAATTCTAGTAAACAGCAACCGATATAAAAAACTTTTACAGAAAATAATCAATAATTAAAATTGTTTGCATCATGTTTTAATTTAACTTCAATCTATTGATCTAATTAATAATTAAAACTAAGAAGCAAATAAAATGTTTTTTTTAATATTTAATATATTTAATCAATATTTTCTTATTGTATTCTAACCATAATGATTATATTATGTTTGTTTGCTAATCCAATACCAACAATGTATACAATAAAATAATAATGATCACCTTTTTCAAACTAAAATTTTCTAATTTAAATCAAGTAAATATTAAAAAAATATTAATTGAAAAAAACTTTTAAAAGTTTGAAATGCAGTTACAAATTAAAATGCAAAAAAATCATTTCATATTTCGCATACGGAAAATGATGAATGCTTCCTGGAGAATAAATAAGTGAAATAATAATTATTTCATGTAAATGATTTTTTCTGCGATATAAAATTTAGGTTAAACACCAGATTATTTCAAACATTTTTTAATTAACACACAAACTAAATTATTGTTGGTATGTTTTTGATAGATTTGCGTAGGTAAAAGACATACTGATAGAGGATTGTGACAATTCATGGCATACTGTTTTCTATATGATTATTTGTATTATCAAAATATATTGGAAAATTATTTACTTTTCAACAGCTTGTGTGATAACATACAATTTTAAACGTATGCAATAATTTTAAAACCGAGGCCACTTTCAATAATGTTTTGGATGATTTCGGTTTTTCCATTAAATATCTTTTATATTTTTAATTTTATATTTAAATCTTAAAGGTATACTGTTATTCCTTTACTTTACATTTAATATATCTTACTTTCTACTGATGATTCTTTATATGTAGTGTCACATAGAAACATTATTCAGGATAACATTATTATTTTTTGAAAGTCAGCACAGAAGCCATATTTTTTAACTATTGTTGAATTTTTTCTTATAATATGCAGGAAGGATGTTTCCCGTCTTTAAAATAGAATATTCATCCAGTGATTCCTAATTGTTGACACCATCCAAGCAGATGAATGGTTAAGACGTTCAACAAGGTAGTGGTAGTTATTACTTGTTAACACAAATTATGATAAAATTATTATGTATTTACACAAAGTATAATAGAAACAAGGTAATTATTACTTGTTATCATAAATTATAATAAAATTATTATGTATTAAGACAAAGTACAATAAAAATGTTTATCATAACATTAGCATGTATTAACACAGATTATAATACTTTTATTTATAATAACATTAGTATGTGTTAATACAAATTATAACATAAACAATTTATGATAACCTTATTATGGACTAATACAAATTATAACATATATATTGTTCGTGATAACATTATTATGAATTACTATAAATTATAATATCAACATTTATGATAACATTATTACGTATTAACAAAAGCTATAATAAAATTGCTTGTGATAAAACTATTGTAAATTAGCACAATTTATAATAACTTTATTACGTAATAATGCAAATTATATATGTATATTGTTCATGATTACATTACTATCAATCAATATAAATTACAATAACATTAGTAGTTATGATAAACGTATTGTGAATTAGTAAAAATTATAAGAAATATCTTTATAATAACGTTATTATGGATTAATATAAATATAAATAACATTCTTTATAATAACGTTATTATGGATTAATATAAATATAAATAACATTCTTTATTAACACTTTAATATAAATTATAATAACATTATTTAGAATAACACTATAATGCATGTATACACAATACAATAACATTACTTACGATAACATTAACATATATTAATACAAATTATAGTAAGTATAAATTGTGGTAAAGTTATTATGAATTAATTCTCAATTGTAATAACACGACTTATGATAACATTATTATGGGTCCATACGAGTTATAACAACATAACAACACGATAACATTATTATGGATTACTATAACTTATACTAAAATTATTTATGGCACATTATAATAAAATTATAATAACATTTCTATGATAATATTTTACATATTACTACCAACTTATAAAACACACATTTTATGATAAGAATATTATGAATTAGTCTGAATTATGATAACATTGTTATGAAGAAATACAAATTATAATAAGATCATTTATGATAACATTATTATAGAATAATAAAAATTATAATAACATTATTTATGATAACACTATTATGGGGTAATACAAAGTATAATTATATTATTTGTGATAAATTGTTTGTTGATTAATATAAATCATAACAACAGTATTTAGGATAACATTGTTATGTACTAACACAGATTATGATAGGTTATATTTATGCTAACATTATTATGTATTAATACGAATTATAATAACATTGTTTATGATAGCATTATTATGAATTAACACAAATTATAATACAGATAATGTATGATGGCATTATTATGTATTAACACAAGTTATGCTAACATTGTTTAGGACGACATTAACATATATAAACAAACATTATAATACGCACAGTTTACAAAAACAGTGTTATATATTAATACAAATTATAAAAATAATTATTTATGATAATATTATTATGAATTAACACAAATTAGAATAACATTATTTATGATAATATTAGTATGTATTAATAAAAATTATAATATATTATTATGGTTAAACACTCATTATGTTTTCAATTCAAATTTAAATAACAGAATTGAACAATTAAAATAAAATTCCGTAAATGCAACTGTAAGTTTTAAAAGCAAAAGTAAGTAAGCTTAGTTTTCAAACGAAAATTGTGGGAATTTTGTGAATAAAATTGTACAATTGAAATATGTTTGATTTTAATTAAATAGTTTAAGGGTAAGCTAAAACATATTTATGCCATTAAATATTTATCATTTAATGGTAGCCGAGTGGATACGAACGCTGCTTGGAGATTAATGTTGCATAAGCAAATCTCATTGGCGCCGGTTCGAGTCCGCTCTAAGGCTATTTCATTGAGAATTTGAACGTGGCTGTTTTCATTAAAATTTCATATGCTAAACTTACCCGGCTTGAAGGACGCACCACATGTCCGCTGCATATTCTTAGGGTACACATCACTTGATGTGGGTAATAGTAATAGGGCTTATATATGTGAAGCTCTGAAGAGTATTAAACAGTGTCGGCGCTATATAAAAAGCTGTAACTATTATTATTATTTTTAATCGAGGGATACATATACATAATGAGCAGTAAATGCATAATAAATAGTAAGTATATACTGAATGTTAAGCGTACAGTTTAATGAATAGTAAATACAGTTCATGGTTTGTAAATATTTACATTTGTTGGATAATGTTTTTTTGTTTATTTTGAAAAATGATTTGACTCACCTTGTTATAAATAATTCAAAATTTTACGCTTAAATTTCGATTTTTTTTTATGGATTTTAGTTAAATTAAACATTATCATACAGTTTATTTATCATTTAATTATTTTTAACATTATAAAACTAAAACAATGATGATGTAATGCTGTTTGAAACACTTATCTCTTGCTTTTGTAATGAATATTGTATATAACATAAAACGTTCAATCATATTATATACTAATATGATTTTATGTCTTAACACTTTTTAATTTTAGTTATTTAACTTCAAACTCAAGCAGACAAGTATAACTATAAAAGTTTGTTTGAAAAAACATATTTATATTATTATTACAAATCTCAAGCAGAATAACTTGTCGTACCATTTTAGAGAAAACCTTTTTCATAAAAAGTTTTTTATTATTCTGCAACAGTGTGACATTTGGTAAACATTTTGTTGAGTACCACCAATCACGAATAACGATTTATTTAAACATGATTCATAGCTCTTGTGTTGATACGCATTTACGTCATACGCTTTATTTATAATTTATTTATGTTCTGCATCATAAATTATTTGCATAAACATAAATTATAAATAATTACACTTTCGTGGCGGACACATCGTTATGTTTATTTTGTTTAATACTTTTTGTTTTCCTGTAGTTTAAAAAAAAAGTCAAGAATTTTACATTTAAAACAATTGAACCAGATAATTATTCACGATATGACAATGCTAATGTGCATCGGTAAAGTTAACTTCGACCAAACGAACTTTGAACAACACCTTTCCATAAGAAAATATTTGTACAACTATAAATAAAATGCTATCATATTTTTCACTAAACTTATAAAGAGGACTACTATATACTATAAATACTATATATTATATACCAGTGATGGCGAGTGGTTCTTTTAGCTGGACATGCAGTAACTTATAAACCAATAGATACCGGCTATATCTCAGGCCTGCTAGGTCTAAACATACTACATATCAAACATTATCTAAGCTATTTAAATTTTACCGTTGAGAAAAAGTATAGAATGAAATTTCGAATCGTATGATACCATATTAAATTTTAATCGTTGTTTTATTAATACATTAATAATTGTAACCTATAATAGAAAATTAAGATATCTACATAGGTTAACTAAAATGCAGGTTATAAAAGATATGCCAATTGTTTAAAATATTAACATGAACATTAACGTTTGTTTAAACTTGACTCATTATTATGTTATCTCTTATAGCTTAGAGTGCATTTAAACATTTTTATATCGGTAGGCTGACAGGATATAGATCTAACAGACTGTTTTGCACTGTTGTTATGGATATATATAATATGGACCGAAAATAGCACAAGTGAGGCAATCCACATTGAAAAAACATAGAACTTACCTCACCTGTGCTATTGTCGATCCATATATAATACTTTATATAAAGATAATTAAGAAATTGACCAAACATTAGGCTAATAAAATATATAAAATACAACTCATGCAGATCTCAGCCAGGCTAACATAATTCAGTCAAATATATATATACGATACAAGTTAGCTTAACCTCAATTGTCGATACTATCAAACAACAACCATTATGATGAACTCACATTAAACTGGTTTAATTAAAATATTGTTTTGCGAACAGAACATTATGCGCATAACAAACAGTTAGGCCTACCCTGCACAAAGTGGTTTTGTTTAACAAACTAGAATTAGTTTGTCCGGAGATCATAGGCATATAGACGGCGCACCGACCATCCCATCAATATGTTAATAACGTGCCCGATATTTGTGTTACATTAATTTTACAAACTATTTTATCTTCAATAACTGAGAATTCTATATCCCAAAAATATTACACATCATTTCAGTCCCATCGATCTATTCATAAATACTTTTTTCGATCGATATTAATGAGAAAGTATTACATGTTTTCGTAATTTCAAAACATTTTCAATTCCAGAACTTTAATAATGGCCGCAATCTATTTTAACTGGTTAGTTTTCAATCCCATTTTGTTTCGAGGTAGATTATTAGCTGATCACAAGTTCATCTAATTGTATAACCAACAATGGATTATATGTTTGGTACAAATCGAGTTATATCTTAGTCATCATAGCATTTTTTGCAAATTGGGGAAGAAATATATATCTATTAGAATTGAAAATGTTAAATTGTTTTATTGAATTACCTAACTACGGTTCCAGTCTACTGAAATTATTTTTATAATTACATAAAATAAATAATATAATACATAATATAAATAAAGCTCATTTTGAACACTTTCTATTGAAGGTTACGACTTTTTATGCGTTTTGGATAAGAGGCGACTATTGAGCGGAAAAAATAAAAGGAGAAACTTTCTTAATGCTTGTTGTTTTATAGTTAGTTGAAATTGAGCAAACAGCTATGTACAAGAATAAGTACAGTTATATGTAATATTCAATATTCAATATTTTTGTTAATGAATACTTTGATGGTAATTACAATTCTTATAAATGAACATATTCTAAGGAATGCGACGCATACCCTGCATGCATGGGGAAACCGTTTCTGCTATATACTAGTCCATACTAAAACATGAAATGATGATGCACATAAAAAATAAAGTTAATATAATTATTCAAGTCTTTGAATAACGTAAAAGGAACTTTCTTGTATTTAAGCTTAAACTGTTACAGTTGTCAGGCTAATCGAAACATATTTTAAACATTTAAAAAATCATTCAACCAAACTTTTTGTCATGAATGCCTGATACTTACTAGTTCCCTTTTGATACATTATATTATATAACATTTAATGAAGTGTGCAACTCTTAGGCATAAACATTAATTACATCTTTAAATGGTGTAAATATAAAAATAAAATAATATAATTTTAGACAATGTGAAAAATATAAAAACTATGGAAAATACATAAAGATATCGAACGTATATAAAAATATAATATTATACAAAACATAAAAATATAAAAAATGTGGAAGATATGGACAAATATAATAATATAGAGAGTATAAGATATATAAAAAAACATAGAGACCATAAAAAAATATAAAACATAAATTATAGAAAATTTAGAAGACATACATAACATAAAATATGTAAAAATATAGAAAATATACGAAAAATAGATAAAAAAAATATGAAATGCATCCTCACCAGATGCACCTTCGCAATGTGCGAGAGGTTGAATAGCTTCTGCAGCGTCCTGGGTTGATTGTCGGTGGTGTAGACCGCCTCTGACGTCACGATGATGTGTTTGTAGGCCAGCTGGTCCTCCTGCTTGATGATCACCGACTCGTACCATCTGCAACAAAATTATTTTCTAGAAAAACAATTCTGGAAATGTTTTTATTAAAGAAATACTTTTTTTTAGTTTTCTTTGGAAAAAAACAAACTCAAAAGTGTTTTATAACTGTTAAATGCTATTTTTAATGTGATAAACCATTTCAATTTTATATTAAGAAACCTTTCTATCGTGCTTTAAAAGTATCATCAACATTTCATGATTAATCTAAACTAAATGAAAATTATCAATATTACTAGTACCCGTATTTTCTAAATGTAAGAGAGTTGGTAATTGTCATTTAAATGAAACGAAAGGATTAATTAATAATAGGCATGATAATGAATAATGATCAATATGATAGAAAAGTAAATTCATTTTCCTTAAAAAGTTACATGAATGCATGTTTTATTGTAAAAGCTACTTTGTCAACTGTGAGTTGTTATGTCACTAGCGCGTTACCTTTCATTATAGTTATTTCAATAAATTATGAAAAGCTTATTTATTAAATAATTAATTTATTCAATTAATTATAATACTAATTTATTAAACATAAACTTAACAACAACTAAGTTTGTCTTATGTAATAACATTGATTCAATGGAGAAACGTTACTTATGTGAGTAATGTCAAAAGTATTTTGTTGGTACGTTTTGAAGTCAAAATTACATAATTAGACCAATTTTGTATTATGCAACGAAAAATATTCTTATTGCAACCTTATTCGTAGAAATAAACACACACACACACGCACACACGCACACGCACACACACACACACACACACACGTTTTGTGTATACATACTATATATATATATATGTTTGTACTTCGAAGTAAACTTTATACTTTATAATTAAGCTATTGCACAATAAGTATGTTCAGCATGCAAACACTTAAGCAAAAGGGTGAATCTTGTTTTAATGTTTATAATTTTAATTACATAAGTAAACATTTAATCCATGTAGGAAACTGTTTAATCATAATGTTTAGTTTACTTTTGTACACTTTTGACCAGATTTAAAACAGTTGATTAAATGATTTAACGTATTTTTGAAAGATGTTTTAATGTCAGGAGGCTTTTTCGAAAAATCAATAAACCAAAATGACAGGAAATAAAATTGCCTGAAGTTCAAATCAATTAAAATAATCTTACGTAATCATTTTTATAAGATTTCAAAACAATAAAACTCTTGAAATCTTTAAGAAACTATTTCAATAATATTTTTTAATAACAACAATAATAACAGTAATAAGAGAACAATAACAAGCCATTTGTAACAGTAATATCATTATGACAATAGTAATAAGAGAACAATAATAAACTGGTTGTAATAATAATGGTATGATGACAATAGTAATACGAAAACAATAAAAAAACATTTGTAACAATAATAATATGATAACAATAGTAATAAGGGAACAATAACAAACCATTTGTAAAAATAATAGGAGGACAATAGTAATATGATGACAATATTAATATTATGGCAATATTAATGAAAGAACAATAACAAACCATGTGTAACAATAATGATATGAAGACAATAGTAATATGCATGATGACAATAGTAATAAGAGAACAATGGAAAAACATTTAACTTATTAATTGAAAAAATAAACAGGAATAATATGATGACAATAGTAATAAGAGAACAATACAAAACAATTTGTAATAATAATAACAATAACAAGCCATTTTTATTAATAATGATATGATGACGATAGTAAAAAGAGAACAAACCATTTATAATAATAATAATATGATGACAAATTAAACACGTAATTGCACCAATGCCTGTAAATCACAATAACCTTTAGTTTCTTATTATTGTGAATTGCGAGCAAAGCTAAACAATTCACTATACTGCGACCTAAATTTTATTTTTGTCGTTTTTATTATTTTTGTAGGACTACATATTAACAATAATAAGCATAATAATAATTGATGTCTCACCAATGTAGATTGAGCAACGATTTTTTGTCACATGTTTTTTTAATTTTTTTTATCATTTTATGATTGAAAAGACATTTGCGACTTAAATTGTATTGTACCATTTTAAAAAATAACCAAGTAATCATATTAATTTTTTTAATTGTATATATTAATTAAAAACTAATGACTAGTATATGGAACAGCAGAGGTGTATATAACATTTTCCATAGGTGATTCCCAGGTATTGGTTCAACTACTTGTTAATGTTTATGAATGAGAAATAAATCTCATACTATGACTTAAATATCATTTTGTTTGTGAGATTTTTCTCGAATAGATAGAATAAAATAATAATAACATCATTACTAATAACAACAATAATTATAATAAATCATAATAATACTACTGGCAAAATGACACTAAAACAATAGTAAAAATCTGTTGAAATATAAAACGAAACAACAAATAATTCTACTCTATTTTCATGGTGATATCTTACATTATATATGTTTATGCATATACAGTATACATA
>JARUHE010350902.1:0-10084 GCA_031471125.1 Archaeomysis grebnitzkii
ATATATACATTGGAAGATGTGTTGTGGTACAATTGGTTTTATTCCATGACATATTTATAATTGTTGGGCTAATAAAAACGGTTACCTCTGAGGAACGAAATGATTTTATTGATTATGGATGATGTTTAAATGCATATTTAATCATGCAATAGAAATGATTAATGTTCATAATAAGATTCTTTGTTGCTTTTTATGATGATTGATGCTTGCATAATGCCTTTTCCTGACGAATATCTTGTTGAATAAATTATCATTCCTTCCAGTGCTTACGTTTTATTTCTTACTTTCTTGTTGCCAGTTCAAAACAAAACTTTTTTCTTTATTGTTCCATGTTAGAAATCATGTTATCCCTTATGATACACTAATAAAGTGTTAATTAAATAGTCATAGCCACGTATAGATTAATGTTTTTATTGAACAGTTCCAGCGTTCAATTCATGAAATGTTCTTGTAAGTTTATTAATGTTAATAAATTTCGAGTAACGATGTCCCTTTCTCACCCACGGTTTGGTTCCTTTACAGATTCCGGATTGACAACACGGACCACATCATCGACGTGAACAAGGGAAACGTTCCCTTCGAGTACGATCAGGTGAACATCATTTGTCCCGTCTACTCGCAGGATACCAAAGACGACGACGCCGAAAAGTACATCATCTACAATGTAAGCAAACACTTTTTTTGTTTTGTTTTATAATTATTTTTTTATAATATGACTTTTTTTATTTCTTATTTATTTCTTATTTATTTCTTATTTATTTTTTTTATAGTTTGACTTGTTTTTGTTTATATTTATTTTTTATTTTTTATAGTTTTACTTGTTTTTGTTTTATATTTATTTTTTTTATAGTTTTACTTGTTTTTGTTTATATTTATTTCTTATTTTTTATAGTTTGACTTGTTCTTGTTTTATATTTATTTCTTATTTATTTTTTTTATAGTTTTACTTGTTTTTGTTTTTATATTTATTTTTTTATAGTTTTACTTGTTTTGTTTATATGTATTTCTTATTTATTTTTTATAGTTTGATTTGTTTTTGTTTCATATTTATTTCTTAATTCTTTTTTATAGTTTGACTTGTTTTTGTTTATATTTATTTCTTATTTTTATGATTTTACTTGTTTTTGTTTTATATTTATTTTTATAGTTTGACTTGTTCTTGTTTTATATTTATTTCTTATTTATTTTTTATAGTTTGATTTGTTTTTGTTTCATTTTTATTTCTTAATTATTTTGTTATAGTTTTGCTTGTTTTTGTTTATATTTATTTCTTGTTTATTTTTTTATAGTTTGAATTGTTTTTGTTTTACATTTATTTCTTCATTATTTTTTTTATTGCTCAACTTGTTTTGTTTATATTTATTTCTTATTTATTTTTTTTATAATTTAACTTGTTTTTGTTTCACATTTATTTCTTATTTATTTTTTTATAGTTTGACTTTTTTTTTGTTTTATTTTTATTTCTTATAGTTTGACTTGTTTTGTTTTATATTGATTTCTTATTTATTTTTTTATAGTTTGATTTTTGTTTTGTATTTATTTTTTATTTATTTTTTATAGTTTGACTTGTTTTTGTTTTATATTTATTTTTCAAAATATTTTTTTTTGTTTCGTTTCAAATTGTTTTTCTGTTCTTGTTCTTGTTTTATATTTCGTTCATAGTTATTTTATTAGTTTCAAATTCTTTTTCTTTTTTCTTCAAATGTTATTTTTACATTACATTCGCATTGGAAAATGTCGACAAACATTGCTTACTTTTTATCTCTCAAGTGAACGTCAAAGTTATTATGTGAACACAGACGTCTAGAGCCTACATTTCACCAAGGCTCAAGTGTAGAATAAATGAGGGCAATTAAATTAAAGGAAGATTAATTATAGTTAATAATAATAATAATAATAATAATAATAATAATAATAATAATAATAATAATAATAATAATAATAATTAAATTAAAGGAAGATTAATTATGTTTGGGCAAAAAGTTTGTGGTAATCAGAATCATTTAATATGAAAAGAAAAAAAGATGAATATTATGTGAAACATTAATTTATTCAAAGTCCTTCTTGTATCTCGGATGTTTCTGTATATACAATAATTCTGTTTTCGCAAGTCATCTCAAATTAAAATCTTTTATATACTGTCTCTGTTAATCAGTTTTTGCCATTTATAATAAATATAACACTAAAATATTCTCATAATTTGTTGAATCATTTTTATTAATATGAATATGTATTAATTATTTCACAGCTGAGTAAATATTGTCTTCAAAGAAGGAAGTATTCATTAACTCTAACGAATAAAATATTTTATTGTAAGATGAAATACAAATGTTTAAAAACGTTCATATTTAAACTTATTTTAAAAAGTAAAGTATAGCAATTGGAAATATTTTCCCAATTTTGTGCTTTGATGAAAATATTTTTTTAATTTGTGTGGCCTAAGAATAGCAACATCTGGTGTTGGGGTAATCCATCCCTGGTAATGAATAAGACGTGTGTGAGAAAGCCTTGTTAACAATCGAGTAATGAGGAGGACGACCAATTGAGGCAACGCTTGTAAAACATGGCATCGCTTGTTTACTTGTGCTCATCATGACTTGTCATATTTGTTTATGTTCTGTCTCCAGATTATCTTCTTTTAATGATACCACACTTCTGCTTTTTTATTTGCGTGTTGTTGGTTCTCCCATAAATGAAGTTGCCTTCAGTTATAGTCGAGACAGAGCTTCCAGACTTTAGGACTCGATTAATCTTGTTAGTGTTGTAATTTTTTGAAAATAAAATTAACATTTTTGTTTCTATTTTGGATGAATTTTTGTATAATATATGTGCAGTATGAACACCGTTCCCTCTATAAATATGTTTAAAATCTCCCAATTATTGAAAAAACAATTTTTTATTGTGCTATTATTCTAATCAAACCATGTTTAGTAATTTTTGTAGCATCAATATTATAAAAATATGCTTTTTTAGCTGTTTTTGGACGTAGCCTATAAAATTCAAAATGTTTTTTGAAGTCAGGGGTACAAACTCTTAGAGTTTTGGTTATATACTAGTTATATTTGTTCTGGCTATACTGATATGGTATATTTGTTCTGGCTATTCTGGTATGATATATTTGTTATTCAGTGCTGTTGAATAATTGTATAAATATTTTACATTTGACTTGGATCTTTACAATATACGTTTCATAGTGTATTCAATATAAAAAGTTTCACATTTCAATAAATATAAAGGCTGGAGTGAAACTCTTATTTATTCAAATAATTATTCTTCGTCAATTGTTTACATTTTGAATCTGTCTATATTGACCAGTCCTGTGACATTAATTCTTCATTGTGTCCAATCCTCAGGTGAGCAAAGAGGAGTACGACACGTGCCGCATCACCAACCCCGCCCCTCGGGTCATCGCCGTGTGTGACAAGCCTCGCAAGGACCTCTACTTCACCATCACCTTCAGGTCCTTCACGCCCCAGCCAGGAGGTCTCGAATTCCGCGCTGGCAGCGACTACTACTTCATCTGTGAGTGT
Organism: Archaeomysis grebnitzkii; assembly: GCA_031471125.1. NCBI lineage: Eukaryota > Metazoa > Arthropoda > Malacostraca > Mysida > Mysidae > Archaeomysis > Archaeomysis grebnitzkii. The sequence continues at coordinate 3,531 of JARUHE010350902.1, forward strand.
TGGGCAGAGTGCCACAAAACTTTTTTGTCTAGATTGTCCTCCAACATCAAATACTTGTCTCACAAATAGCGTTTCTGCAATAAAAGTTGGCAAAAAGTTGGCAAAAAAATAAAAGTTGGCAAAAAGGTGTTAAACCAAAATATTTAACCTTTTTTCCTTCCTCAGCCACGTCGAGTCAGGACAACCTCCACCGGCGCATCGGGGGGAGGTGTTCCACCCACCACATGAAGGTGGTGTTCAAGGTGTGTTGCGACCTCGCGTCCCAGCCGGCCAGGGACCAAGCAAACAACGGTGAGTCCATCCTTCAATTCATTCTCATGTGCATAATCATAATTTCTTTGTAAATAAATGATATGTAGCTTATAAATAAATTACATAAATAAATACGTTGCATCGAGAATAGCCTGTAAGATGTTCACACCTGATCTTTGGCTGTAATTTTTCAACTCGACTCACTCATTCTTGGTTTTAAAAAAGTATTTCATTTCTGTCATACAAATATGCTGAAAGACAGACATAAGTAAAAAGTGTGTTCATCCATATTAATGTTGATATAGCTTTAATATAAGTATACATTGTAAATAAAAAATTGTTATGCTATTTTTTCTTCATCATGTTTATATTAAGAGTTTTAATTTTGCAATGCATGAAGCATTCACAAATCTCAAAGCATTTTATTGGTATGTTAATGTGTACAAAATATATTATGATTTTTAGTTCTATCAAATATTTTTACCAAATGACTTGTTTTTAAAGAAAAGTAATTGCTTTACAGGACTAACAACTCCTAGAGGCAGTTCTACCACCTTAACCACAACTACTAAGTCAACCACATCCACAACCACCCCCAAATCTAGCAGCACCACCTCCACTTCAACCACCACCCTAAGCACCACTTCCTATAAATCCACAGCTCACAACAAAGCAAACAAGCCTCACAAAACGAAGAGCTCGTCCAACATGAGTGGTAAGTGCAGTCGACATTTTTTTCATCTTTACTTTCTGTTCTGCAGAGAAAAATTTTCTCAAAATTTAAAAAAAACACAATGTTTCTGGAATTTTTGTATCATAATTTAAAAAAAAAATTTAATCAACCTCGAATTTATTGAAGTGCATGTTTACACCTCACCTCACTACAAAAACTGCATTCATTAATGTCTTAAAATACTGCGCGGCAACTTTGAAATCATCATATATGGCATTTATTGCAGAACTAAGAAATGAGAACTTATCAAACCAAGTTAATTGTAATGTTGAAAACTCTGCTGATCAAGTTTAAAAAACTTCATTATAAGGAATAACAGATGTTTCTCTAATTTTAATGCCTGACACATTTTATTATACTTGTCATCATTAAATTATGAAGCTGAAATTGTACAATAGTGCAATAAATCAAAATATAATTCCAAACTAACTTCCATCTTTTACAGACGATGCCAATGAGCCAGATCCCAGTGAGAACGAGGTGGTTCAGAAGCAGCTGAAAACGACCAACGGATCTGCAGAGAAGCATCCATTGAAGTTTCTTGTTGTCGGACTTATTCTCCTCAGCGTTGAAGCTCACTTGGTGAGGTTCTTGTAACTCTGTTCACCTTGCTGAAGCAAGAATCATTCTTGTGCTGTGACTGTGTGTGTGCGCGATCTGTACATATATTCCCGTTTTAGACATTGGAACAAATGTTCATGGTTGAAAAGTGATAATTGCATTGCGACAACTTTGAAAGTGTTAAGGAATGTCAATAGAAAAAATGTGAATAGTAAAATTAGGTGCCATTTATAAGAAAATGATTTTATTATTGAACCTAAATTAAACATTATTTTTCTCTTTCTAACATTTTTAAATCACTTGATGTATTTAAATACCGTAAAGGCACAATTGCTTACTTTATAACTGTATATTCTTATTTAACATTTGGTTTGTTGTACCTTTTTTGTAAACAAGCATTCCAAAATTCCTTAATTAAATTGCCATATCAATAAATAAATAATAAACCATCTCAGAGTTATTGATCAAATGATAATATATTGAAATTTTTCACTTTTTAAGTTCATGAATTGTAATGTTATCTGAAGTTTGAACTTATTGCTGAACAAGTACAAAACTTAAATAGTCTTAAATAAAGGTTTTTATATTGTATTTAAACTTCTAGGTCAAAGTAAGTTAATGTACTTAAGTTTGCTGTTCAGTATGAAAATGATTACAACATAAGCATAAAAATATAAATATCATAGCGTAGCATAATAGTTCAACTTTTAAAAATTTGTTTTTAATTATTTTTTTAATTATTTTAAAGGACAAAAAATTAAGTAAAAATGTTTTTTTTTACTAAATTAATATAAGTCATTTTTTTACATTAATTAAAAATACTTTAATGTTAAAATAAACGATAATAGCAGTAATGAAACCTTTTCATGTAGATATGAATTAGAAATTTGTAATGTGGACAGTTAAAACAAATTAAAAGAAATAAACGCTGGTATTCTTTCGCAATATTAGTTGTGTATCCAAAACTGAATGTTACAGAAGCATATGAAAGTACATTTTGGTTAATCCACATTAATCTTATTTATGTGTGTATGGATGTGTGTTATATGAAGTAGAATGAAAGTAAGTTGAGACTAAAGTTTATTAATATATAATCTTACACACCTTTTGTGATAGCCATAGGCCCTTAATAGATCAGAAATAGCATCCATCAACTTTATAGTGATTTATCTTTAAACTCTTTTTCTTAATTATTTTGATTGAATAATTCGTTTAAAAATGTATGCTTTATATGATTTATATCGAAAAAGTTTCAACAATACGAATTTATGGCGTTTCTAAATGTTTTTGGTGCTAACGTTATTCATTGGTTTTAGTGTTTTTGTTCTTCAACAAATTAAGGTGGAATGAACCTTTGCCCGAAATTCAAAATTAAGTTTTCATTGTAGAGTTGGTGGAAGACTGAACTGGTGTCAATTTTTTGTTCTTTGTCAACATTTTGGCATTGTGTAAATATTTACATATTTGTATTAGTTGTTAGACTGTATTTATAATCATATTCTCTGTATCATAGTATCCGGCTCACTTAACACAATGGAACAACTTCAAAGGAAATTGCAAAAACTAGAAATGGGTTCATGCAATATTTTTTCCAAACTCTAAATGTTAGTAATCATAGGTATTAATTCATTAGTAGTTAAATTTGAATATCAAAATTAACTATTAGTTATTACTAAAATTAGTAATTGTATACACTATTTTGAGTTTTAATTATTTATTTCCTAGATTTTTGATTAACATTTTATCAGCATATTGCTTTGGTAAAATATTATCTAGTCAAAATTTACAGTTTTTTTAAGTGTTTATGTTTAAAGGTTGATTAATTAGAAATAAATCATAGCTTATTTTATTATCGTATTTAAATTTCCTTCTACAAGCAAATTTGATATATTGTATTTTCATATAAGTTTTAAATAGAAGTATAATTACATTAAATTCATTCTAAATTTTTTATAAAAATTGATGAGTTTGTAACATTGAATAATGTATGTAAATGGTATGAAATCCAACCTGAGTCTTCATGCATTTAAGTTCTAATCAATTTTTATTAGTGAAATAGCAATTAATTGTTATTATTGTTCCATGTTACAAAGCGCATTAGCTATGAAGGTTTCAAATAAGCTTTAATTTGGATCGGTTAGGAAATTATCTGTTTAGAACATTGTTTCTTTCAAATTATTCATGAGTTAAAACAGAAAATTTCGATTTGTTCAGTATTTCATTTGTAGAATGTTGATAAAAATGGTAAAGTCTTTTAAAATGGTTCTTTGACCTGATAAGTTCTATTTGAGCTAAGCCATAAAATATTCATTGATTGTATGAACTAAGATTTTTATGATTTTCTTGAATGTCTTAACTATGATTAATAAATGTTCTAACTTCTAATTGTGTATAAAATATTTGAATAGAAATGGAAAATGCTGTTTAATATGAACCGAATTTTGATTTGGTTTTCATTGCTTTGGTGTTAATCCAAGTGCCTTTATTGACCTTTTGACAAGCTGTTTAGATGTTAGGACTTGGAGAAGAAATTAAATGGAAAGTGTTTCGAAAACTTCAATTTTAAGCAATAACAGATATTAATCTTTTATTTCAAATAATAGACGCAAAATTTAATTCGATAATTGTTGATAAAGTTTTAAATTTTATAATTTCTTGTTTTGAAAACATGTAAATTATTCTTATAGATAATTCGATTCTTTTCTGTTTGGTCATTTCTATTTTGAGAATTTAAATTCTATTATTAGCCCTAAAATCAGTTTTCATTGGTTTTGTAAATATTAATATTCAGAAAAAGGAAAGTTTTTTAATTAGATTTTTTTATTATGTTCTAATACTATTTGTTATTATTGTTCACTCACCTAGAATAAAACTTAAACCATTATTAATTATTTTAGAAAATTGATAATTTTTATTATTTGGTTTGTTTTATATACATATATATATATATTGTAATTAAAGTATTCATTTTTTTGTAAATATCGACATGTAATATAAAGTACTTTGTAATATAATGATATCATCATAAATATATATTTGATGTACATAAATAGCCTAAGATGTATATTCATTGCCTTGAATTGAAGTTTCAAATGATGATGTTTAAATGAACAAATTCTAAGATCTTCCTTAAATGGTGTTTTGTTATTCATTTTTTCTACCATTTTTAATTAGTTTGTAAATTTAAAAATAATTATTTTGGTTGTTAACCCAAAATTAAATTTGAATAATATATTTATACAATTTTGTAGAACTTTTTTCCAATTGTATAGTTCCTCACAATTTTTCATTATCATTGGTTTATTAAATTTTAGAAAGAAACAACTCGAACATTTTGCATTTTTATAATTATTTTTAATATATAATTAAATATTTTAACAATTTTTATTAACAGTTTCAATTATTTTCATGCGTTAAGTTTAGCAAAATATTTAATTTGCTAAACAAAAATAGAAATTAAGATAATTTGCTTCAATTCACTTTTTGAAATGTAAAATTAGTCCAAGACTTTCATTTAAATCGAGGAATAAATCAAGGTTTTACATTCATTTGCAATTCCAAAATATTTTTGAATTTAATATAATTTTTATAATAAGTGAAAAATTGAAGTTAATAAATTTATATGAATGATGTTAATGAGAACAAAATTTATTTTACTTTTAAAAGTTGTATACTGGAAACTAAGCTTAAAGGTGAAGATTTGTTTTCAAACGTTTGATATTTTGATCTAACATTTGAAGAAAAGTAATTAAAACAATTGTGATAAAATAAATAAATGTTTTTTCAAACTTTGAATTGATGTTTAGGAAACCAAATTTAAATTAAATATAAACATTTTAGGTTACATAAATGTTGTATCACAAAAGCACTATGCAATCCTTATATAATTAAAGTTATGTTCAATCATTATTTAAAAAGAACTGATAATATTTCTTTAAAAATGTAACGGTAAATATCATTAATGATGTTTTGTAGTGTAAAGTTTGAATGGAATTGTATTTATTAAAAATAAAATTCTAAGAAGTATAAGTAAAGGTATAATAGATATAGGTAAATCTAATATAAATATATAAATATATATATTGATTTTTTTGTTAAATAATTGAGTAAAAAAATCTTTTGAATTAATTCATTGTGGTCATGTAAATGAAGTACAAGATTCTTTTTAGTTCACTCTGAATTATTTCTTAGTCAATGGAATTGTTTTTATAAGACATAAATAAAAATAAAATATTTTGAAACCATGATGCATGAAAAGTTCTTTGATAGTTCAATCAAATTTGAATTGGTGACCTTTATACATTATTGTTCAATCCAATGCTATAACTGGCACCTGTGCTTATCAGCATTCAAGAAAATTTTGAAGCCAGTAATCTAGATTGAAGCAGAGAACGGATGTAGTTGTGATATCCAATACAGGAATAGTTTATGGCTCAAAATATTTTATTTTATTTGTTTCTGCAAAGTCATAAATTTTTGTTACAATAAATAAGAATTTACTCCAAACATTACCAATATGAATTCATTGGTTTTCAAATTATTAAACTGTATCAATGAATAATAAGTTGAACAGTTTAATTTAAATTGACAATTTGTTAAACTGTTTAAAGTTATTACATAATTGCCAAAAGGAAATATTTTATAACCAACTTTTGTACATAATAAAGTTAATGTAATTTCATCTTTTTTCTTATCACTTACCATTAGAATATATAAGGATAATTAAAGTTGAAGAAAATGTGAAAAATTCAAAGATTGATACCATGTAATTGGTCACTTTTTATCTAAAATATATGTCATCCAATAAAAACATAGCAATCAGTACAAGTGATTCCGGAATTTGGATAAATGTCCATGTAATTGGTCACTTTTTATCTAAAATATATGTCATCCAATAAAAACATAGCAATCAATTCAAGTGGTTCTGGAAATTGGATAAATGTCCATGTAATTGGTCACTTTTTATCTAAAATATATGTCATCCAATAAAAACATAGCAATCAATTCA
>JARUHE010350913.1:0-10083 GCA_031471125.1 Archaeomysis grebnitzkii
AATGTATAATATTACAACCGTTCGATGGTAAGCTTATTGAATAATGTTCTATAAGTCATTAACATTTCAATGTTAACTCCTAATGCTACTATGGTACGTATTCTGGTGAAGCATAAATTTTAAATGTTTTCTTAACGTTTCAGTATGTTCTAATCTAATCATTTTTTGTTTTTGCATAGATTTAAAAAAAATAAGTGTTAATACTTGAAACCAAAATACGAAAAACACTTCGACATTCACTTAAGAAATTACAAAAATGTTTGTCCGTTTTGCTGAAAACTTTCTATACTTTTAATTACCATTGGTCATCGTGACGCCACACATAGGTAAATACAATTTAAATGAAACTTAAAATATGACTGGCTTAACATAAGTTCTAAAATGTACGAGTAGTAAAAATAATTAAGACCACCATCAAAACATCTCAAATTTAACGTTTTCTATATCCTTCATCGATCACTAATGTAAAATCATAACCATAAATTATATCGGCTATTTAGATTTCCTATTTTATAGTCCAGTCGAAGCAAACAAAACACTGTACAATAATTATTGTGAAAAACAAATTTGTTTTTGAAGTAATAAAAAATAACAAAATTCATGGTGTTAAATTTATTTTGTTATTATTATTTTATTTAATATTTAACAGCAACTTGTTCTAATTTTCGCCCAAGCTTCTGACAATTTTTAACTAAACCATGGGGAACTATACTATACTAGCCTATACTATATGTATCAGCAGGCCTGAACCTGGAATTTAACTTTTCAGCATAACATTACGAAATATTTTTAAAGCTACAATGAAATGAGTTAGATTATTTTTAATATGTCTGATAGCTAAACGTTAGTTATTGAGTTGCTTACAATTTTGTATTTGTTATTTAATTATTAAACATTTAAGTTTTTCTAAGTTAAATGTAAAATTGTTTACACTAATTCATTTATAATGTAAATAACTAAACAATGTGTAAGGTTGGTGTTAAGAAAAACAGTGAACGTTGCTATTAAATTAAACAATTTCAACATATTCAATAAAAAAGTTATATCAACCAAAAATTGAATCTTTCAGTTGAGCTTTACAGTAAATACAAAAAAAATAACAAAAAATGTTTTAATGAAACTGCTACAAGGTAGAAAAAAAATTCTACCATTTGTCTCCAATAAAATAAAGTTATGAAAGTATGTTCCAATCTCCGATGTTATTGGTGATATAATACTATTAAATGGATAGGCAATAGCCCAAGTGAGGCAACCCATATTAGAATAGCATAGAGCTTACCTCACTTGTTCTATTGTCGATCCATTTTATTCTACAAGTTTACTTCTAATTATTTATAATATATTATTATAACAACTTATGATAAATTGTAATAGCTAATTACAATGAATTATGATAATTATTTATAATATGACAATTTATAAAATACTGTTATAACAATTCACAATATATTATAACAGTTTATAATAGATTTAAAAAATAACCGATGATGTATTATGATTAATGAAATTAAACAATTACAAGGTAATGTTATTGAATAATTATAATGTTATATAATTGAATAATTATTATTTAGTTAAGCATGTATAATATAATATGATTGAACAATTAAAATTAATTGAACAATTTTAATATAATTGTATAAATAAAATAATTATAATGTAATTTAATTAAACATTCACAATGTAACATAAATGAATAATTACAACGTAATATAATTAAACAATTATAATATAATTAAACATTTATAATATAATATGATTAAACAACTGTAATTTAATTGAAAAATTCAAATACAATTGTATAAATAAAATAATTATAATGTAATTTAATTAAACATTTATAATGTAACATAATTGAATAATTACAATGTTAAGGAATTGAATCAATACAATGTAATTTAATTAAATAATTATAATATAATTAAGTATTTATAATGTAGTATGTTTAAACAACTATAATTTAATTGAAAAATTCAATTACACTTGTGTAAATACAATAAATATAATGTATTGTAGTTAAATAGTTATAATGTAACAAAATTGAATAATTCCAATGTAATTCAATTAAATAATTATAATATAATTAAACATTTATAATATGATATTATTAAAAAATTCTAATTTAATTGAAAAACTCAAATATACTTGTGTAAATACAATAATTATCACAAATGTTTGATTATCTGAATTTTCTTGGAAAAATATTATAAATGTAGAAGTATTCTTTATCTAATTCATAAAAAATTTCAACGCTTAAATGAACTTAAATAATTTTATTTTAACTCTTTATTGTACAAACATTAATTTGTTGAAACGTATATGAATTAATTTTGATATCAATGGTATTAATTAGTAATTATATACTTTTATTTTCTTTTTCTTAAATATTTCATAATTGAATTAAACAAAATAACATTTTTGTTTATATTTGTAAAAATTAATTTTAAAACATATTTCGGTTTAATATACATGTTTAAAAAAACAGAATATTAAAAAGGTAAGGCAATAGTTTTCTTTTTTAGAACTGATTAGCAGTTTACTCAAAAATCTTATTATACTTTTTAACATTTGCATTAACAAATACTAAAAATAATAATAATAAAATTAGTAAATTACAATTAAGAATTAACAGTTCATAATTAATAATAATAAAAAAACTAATACATTATAATTAGTAATTAAGAATTAATAGTTAATAATTAATATTAATAACAAAAATAATAAATAGAAATTAGAATTTCATATTTAATAATAATAACAAAAATAACAAACAGTAATTAAGAATTAAGAATTAATGATTAATACTAATAACGAAAATAATAAATAGTATTTAATAGTTAAGAATTAAAATTTAATAATTAATAAACAATGATAATAATAAAATAGTAAATAATAATTAATAATTAATAAACGATGATAATAACAAAAATAGTAAATAATAATTAATAGTTAACAATTAATAATAATTATATATTCATATCATAAGATACTTGCAGGGTAAAAGCTCAGTATTAACCAACGATTACATTAATGATATATTTTAAAACATATAATGTTATTTTTCATGTATGTCATGACTCTAATGGAAACAATTATGACGTCATCACATTACATTAAATCTAATGTAAATAATTATGTCGTCATCACATTACATTAACTCTAACGTAAATAATTTTGACGTCATCATATTGAATTCACTCTAATGTAAATAGTTATGACGTCATCACATTGTTCGATACGTAATTAAAGGTTGTTTTCAATGTCAATTTAATGTATTTTAATGTATTTTTAATGTATTTTAATGTATTTTAATGTATTTTAATGTATTTTAACCTTTATGTATTAATGTCTAAGCACCAAATAGAGCTGAGAGGCAAAACATACCAAGTGATGTAACTCCATTGAGCGGTTTTGCTCCTCATTCCTCCAACTATTATTGAGTCCATATTTTTCTAATGTTTTCATTTCGACATTTTTTTTTCAAATTATTTAACTATTTTTTTTATTTTCAGGTATGTTGTTTCGATGTTTCTATTCAAAAATGTTTAAGGTAAGTCAAAATAATTCCAAGTTCTTTCTTAAAACATTTTTATTATTTTGAATAAGTATTATTATACATGTTTTGTTTCAGTCTTTAGAATATATTTTAATCATTAATTATGATTGTTTAATTATAATTATTAATTACGATTGTTTAATAATAGTTATTATAATTATTTTAAAAATTAAGCAAAAAAACATATTTGAAACATAATATTTTGTTTCTTCATTGTGTATCGATTTGCTGGATTTTTCGTCAAAATCTGACAAAAACATTCTTCGTCGAAGTAAAAATAAAATATTTTTCGTTGAAATTTCGTCAATATTTTGATCATCGGATTTTGTTTTTCACAAATTGTTGAAATCTAATCTTAATTATGGATCGACTATAGCACAAGTGAGGTAACCCACAGTCAAATAACCTAGAGCTTACCTCACTTGTGCTATTTTCTATCCATATAACAAACAGTAAGTTAAAACATTGGATATAAAACATAAATAGAATCTCCTAAACTTGAATTTTTCATCGACACAAGATAAAAATAGATTAATTTAGTCACAAAATGGCGGAAAATCTCTACAAAACATCGTACATCAATTATTAAAGTGCATAGTTCTGAACCTTGTGTTACAGTAAGAGGTGGCTTCGTTATATGTAAAAAAAGGTTGTTCTGAATAGTAGGTTTAATGGGTTTAAGTTCTAAGGTGAAAGCTCCATCAATACATTAGCATTACACCTTTCATTTGAAAAGTTAAGCTGTTTGTTTTAACCTTCCAGCCAGTTTTGTCGGAAATATTTTTTAACTATTATTTTAAACAAATGTTTACAGTTTTTTATTTGAAGAGTTACAGATAGCTTTGTTGAAGAAAAATTGTTTGTTATGACTATTTGAAAAATGTTTTCATGAATAGTTTTATGAAAAGAAAATGTATTCATTTATAGCCAAAATCAAAGTTTTCACCAAAGGTTTCAAGTTTTTTTCGAAGAGCTACAGAAAATGTTTCTGGAGAAATGTTGTTTATTATAACCATCCAACCAATATTTTTTCTAATAAATTCTACATTTATTTACATGTTGCTAAAAACAGAATGTTTACTTCATGGAAGGTTGCCAGTTATATATGGCTAGTTATGTCAAAAATTACTCCTGTGTTAAACTATCAAATCAATCATGAGCTCGACAGAATTTTCTGTTGAATGATATCGTTATTAAGGAATTATTTGCTTCCGATTTTTAGGATTAAAAGTATCATATAAGTCGACACCAGCACAACTGAGGTAACCCACGTTCAAATAACATAAAGTTTATCTCACTTGTGCTATTTCCAATTCATTTATACTCATTTATCTTGGTTAGTAATTTGTATTCAAATCCTAAAACAAAAAAGAGAACTTATTTTAGGATTTTTTCTATTTCTTGTTCCATTCGGCCCTGGATGCAAACAATATACAAGGCTTTGTTTTCCTCAATTAAATTTATAGTAATTAATTTCCAATTAGTGCCAATTATTTCCTCAATTAAATTTATAGTGATTTGTTTCCAATCAGTGCCAATTATTTCTTCAATAAAATTTATAGTGATTTGTTTCCAACCAGTGCCAATTATTTGTTCAATTAAATTTATAATGATTTGTTTCCAATCAGTGCCAATTATTTCTTCAATTAAATGTATAGTGATTTGTTTCCAATCAGTGCCAATTATGGCCTCAATTAAATTTATAGTGATTTGTTTCCAATCAGTGCCAATTATTTCCTCAATTAAATTGATAGTTATTAGTTTCCAATCAGTGCCAATTATTTCCTCAATTAAATTGATAGTTATTAGTTTCCAATCAGTGCCAAATATTTCCTCAATGAAACTTATAGTGATTAGTCTCCAATCAGCGCCAATTATTTTGAAGGTTCCTGAATAATGAAACCGAATCAACATTCACGGCTAAATATGGAGAATAATTTATTCAGGTATTTCTAAATATTGGACAATCAATACGTCGGTTGCCAATTAGATGTAATTATTGATGATTTGCTCATATTTGCAGAATATAATGGAACGATTATTTGTTTGTGTATTTGCGCATGCGCGAATTATTAACTTTAGAAAATACTAGAACCATCTATAAGATATTCTATAAAATTTGGGTCAAATATTTTGTTATTTCAAACATAATTTTTATAACTAATTTCATCATCTTGAAAATGTTTAGTTCGAACTAAAATGTTTTTTTATATTAAATAAATATGTAAGGTTATGTTATTTTTTTCCTTAGGCTTATTAATGCAATGGCTCACTTTATCATACATTTATTATTTTTAATGTTTCTATTAGAACTGTAATTAGCATCGTCTCCCATAATCGATTATTTGAATTGACAATAGCAGAAGTGAGGTAAGTTCTAGGTTAATTAAATGTTGGTTATCTTACTTGTGCTGAAGTAGATACATTTATATCTCATGGGACTGAAAGGCAAACCAAAAATCTTGAATAAATTAGATTTAGTTTTTAGTTTTTTTTGGAAGTGACTGATCAAAAATAAAAACAATTTTGACCTTTTGTTTTCAAAATTATTTTAAATTTGTTATAAAAGTTTTTCTTTCAAAGTTACAACCAAATGTGTTTCCATGTTCAAGTGTTTTATCGTTTTCGGTTCTTTTATTTTGTTTTTATAATATTTATTTTTACACAAACAATTTCATATAATTAATGTTATATTTTTGTTTTGTATTTATTTGTACACACAAACAATTTCATATAATTAATGTTATATTTTTGTTTTGTATTTATTTGTACACACAAACAATTTCATATAATCAATGTTATTTATTTTTGTTTTGTATTTATTTTTTTATTTTTACTCTGTCATTTGCCTTCATGCAATAGTTATCTAATAAATTCAAAGTAGACATATAATCTGCAAGGAAATAAAACTTGTCACAAATAAGTAATCAATTCTAAAATGTTTTCCGTTTCATAAACTTTGAAAGACTCAAAAGGGGGAAAAATATTCAGGTAATTGAAGGAACAAATTTTGTGGAAATTCTGTCTCGTGGAAACTATTCATATCTGCCAGATCGGAAAAAGGAAATAAACGAATTTCCCTTCATTCAGGTGCCATGCTTTTCTTGGCACCCATGCAGATTTACGCATTTTTTTTCGATTTTTTATGTTATTTTCAATGATTTTGTTTATTTTTCAATAAAATCCATGAGTTTGATATAGGATATAAAATGCGTCAAAACTATCATTAAAAAACATATGAATAATTCGATTTTTATGCATTAAATTTGGTCAAAACTTACAACAACAAAAAATCTTTAAAAATGAATTATGAATAATTGTTCAAATTATTTCAAAATGGATAAGTCGGTTAATTGTGTTCAAATATTTAAAACATCTCTCCAGTGTTTGAATATGATTTAAAATTTGAAAACCTGGACAAAAAATTCAATAAAGACTAAAATAGGTCGAAGTTACCATTGAAAATCATCTTTATTGCAGGCGACATATTCGTCTCTTGAGGCAGTGAATGATTGTTTAATTTCATGACATTTGCATTAAATTGTTTTAACTTCATCATTTTGACGAATTATGATAACAATTTTATGATGATAATATTTTATTTTTAATATTTTTTAATAATAATAATTATTTTTAATATTTTTTTATGTATAATATTTTATTTTTAATATTTTTATGTATAATATTTTCTTTTTATGATTAATGTAATGTTTTAATTTAATTTTTTTTTATGTATAATAACATTTTATTTTTAATGTTATTTTTTATGTAAAATAATATTTTATTTTTGATATTATTTCTTATGATAATAATATTTTATTTTTAATGTTTTTTCTTTTTATTATCTTTTTTTTTGATTAATAATGTTTCATTTTTAATATTTTTTATGGATAATAATCTTTTATTTTTAAAATTTTCTGTTTTTCTTATTTTTCTTTTTTTAATTAATAATATTTTTATTTTAATATTATTTTTTTATGCATAATAGTTTATATTTAATATTGTTTCTTATTATTATTTGTCTTCTTATGAATAATATTTTATTTTTAATACTTTTTATAAACAATAATATTTTTTATTATAATTTTGTTTTTAATAATAATAAGATTTTAAATTTTAATATTTTTTTTATGAATAATATTAACTTTTTATTTAATAATAAAATTGTATTTTTATGAATAATATTTTTATTTTTATGCATAATAATGTTTTATTTTTAATATTTTTACTTTTATGCATAATACTTTATTTTTAATATGTTTTGTTAATAATATTTCGTTCATTTTACAATTTTCATTTCTATGAATAATAAATAATGTTTTATTTTTACATTTTGTTTTTAATAACAATAATATTTCATTTTTAGTGTTTTTTTTTCTTATGAATAATATTTTATTTTTAATATTTTGTTTTTATGAATAATAATATATTTATTTTGATAATTTTTCTTTGTATTAATAATAATATTTCATTTTGAATTTTTTTTTCTTTCTATGAATATATAATAATGTTTTATTTTTTAATAATAATAATATTTCATTTTTCTTTTATTTCTTTTTATGAATAATAAGGTTTTGTTTTTAAAAATAACAATCTTTTATTTTTATAATTTTTCTTTTCATCAATAATAATTATTTACTTTTAATATTTTGTTTTTAATAATATTTGTTTATTTAAAAAAAATTATTTTTATGGTTTTTCTTTTTATGAATAATTATTTGTTTTTAACATTTTGTTTTTAATAATAATAATATTTTGTTTCTAATAATAAGAACATTTATTTTTGATAATAATAATAATGTTTTATATTTATAAATAATAATATTTGATATTCTTAATACATTTTCATTTTTCTGAATATTATTTTTTTAAACAATAACATACTGTTTTAATAATAAAAATTTATATCTCTCATCAACCTACAATAATATTATTTCCTTGATTGTGTTTCAATTATTTGTTTGTATTATAATGATTTTTTCTTATTGGCTTCAGATATTTTTTTTATTTGGTCCCAGTGAACCAGGCGACGCGATGGGTGGAAGTGCAGCGCATTCACCGCAAGGTTTTTTGCCAACAGCGTCTGGTGTTCCCAATCGGTCACCCATCCAAGTACTAACCAGACCCAACGTTGCTTAATGCCGTTGACGGCTTCGAAAATGTATCAGCATAGCACAAGTGAGGTAACCCACATTCAAAGAACATAGAGCTTACCTCACTTGTGCTATAATCGATATAATGTTAAATAACATAAATTGAACCATCGCAGCATTTTAAATTACATCCAAGATGAAATAAATGTTGAAAAACAATGAATTGAAACCAAAGAAGTGAAAATAATTAAATGTCAAATAATGTAATTGGTTTTATAACAAAATTTGAAATTATTTCGTTTATTTTCTTTGATAATTTTGGGCAATTGTACGAAAAGAAATTTTTGGTTAATTAACCGTTTTAATAATTATAATTTCATTAATGATAACAAATGCATTGAAGTTAGTATTGAAGAAATCATTTTTGAAAAGTTACTTTTTCATAAAAAAAAATTAAGTTACATTCCAATTGTTTTTCTTCAGCATGTTTTAGCAAATTTTCTGTAAACTTATGTGAATTTTTCCTTAACCTTATGTGGAATTTATTTAAACTTTTGTGTTGCAGTGGTTGATCAATGATCACAAACCTTAGCATTAAGATCAGATTTCTTAGTTCTTACCAAATTATCTTTTACTTAATTATAATTTAAATTACTGTCTTTCAAATCATTGATTTCTATTGATATTGCTGGTATATTTAATTTGTCTTGAGGGAAAATACAAAATTCCATGCTATGCGAACAATAAACCGACGCATGCGCACAACATACAGAAAATTTACGTAAAATAGATAAGATAGTTACCAAATACTGTTAGTAAGAGTATACATAGTACAGTCGTATTAATGATTGATTTAACATCAAAAATATTAATATCTCACTATTTATTGAAACTTATTTAGTTTAATTTCAACAAATAATCATACATAATGCTACATAACAGGCACACCAAACTCCGCCCACTTTTTCAGGCTGATTGCTACCAAAATCAGAAACAAAAACAAAAACCAAACAATGAAAAGAAAAATGTTACAAAGTTGAATAACAAAGAAGTTCGTTGAGATTGATAGGAAGGTTCTGCAACACGAAGTTTGTTTACTTAAGCAACATTATCACGTTTGCTCTAAGTTTAATATTTCGTTAATATGCAACATATTACTATTATTATTACCTTTTTTTATTATTGTTATTACTGTTACTATTACTACTGATAGTATTATTATTATTATTATTATTATTATTATTATTATTATTGTTGTTGTTAATATCATTATTATTAGTATTATCATTATTGTCGAGCGAGTGAAACGAAGTTAAGACATAGGTGTTACTATTCCGTCGTCGTCGTCCCGCGTCCCGCGTCGTCTGCGTCCGGACATTCAACAAAAGGTTCAAGTTTTTATTTTCTTAATAACTTGTTTGTTTTTTAGTATTT
>JARUHE010350924.1:0-10083 GCA_031471125.1 Archaeomysis grebnitzkii
CAGTAACACTACTAATACCAGGGACATACAAAAGTATTATTACTTGGCCCTCATACCAACAATACTACTAACACCAGCAACATAAAACAGTGTTACTGCTCGGTCCTCGTATCAACATACTACTAACGTCGTGGACATAAAACAGTATTACTACTTGGTGCTCATACCAACAATACTACTAACACCAGGAACATAAAACAATGTTACTGGTCGGTCCTCCTACTAACAGTACTACTAACATCAGGCGGACATAAAACAGTATTACTACTTGCTGCTGATACCAACAGGTAGATAAAACAGTATTACTGCTGGGGCTTCATACTAATAATACTACTAACACCAGGAACATAAAACAGTATTAATACTACTAACACCAGGGACATAAAACAGTATTACTACTTGGCCCTCATACTACTAACACGAAGGACATAAAACATTATTACTATTTAGCCCTCATACCAGTAACACTACTAATACCAGGGACATACAAAAGTATTATTACTTGGCCCTCATACCAACAATACTACTAACACCAGGGACATAAAACAGTATTACTACTCGGGACAGAGAAATTGAACGCATTAGTTTTGGCGAAGGAGTCCGACTGCTCCAGTTTGGTCCTGGGCGAGTTTTTATCGCCTGACCTTTCAAAGGAAAACGTAACTGGTTGAGACTAGACCACTCAATGCATTTTTTCTTTTTATTTCGTCTTTAATCTTTTATTTTTTATTTGTGTCAATGTTTTATTATAATTAATTAAATAATTGAATCAATATCAACGTAAACTGGTTTTAATTTGGTTTAAATTCGTTTTCTTGATGTTTATGATGAATTAATTCTTGTTGTTGAAGTGTGCGCACGAAAGAGATGTGACACACCCAACAACCCTCCCTTAGCAGGTGGATCCTAGAATTCTCGTATTTGCCAATAATTATGTTATTCATTCCAATATTTATCGTGTAATTGTCGTGGAATTGTCTCCAAATATTTGTATATATAAAGCTTAGCAACGTATTTAATTTGAGAATATTTTTTGCCAAGAAAAATGATTTAAAGTTTTGCTGGTTGTTTGGCATTTCAATATTTTCTTTCTTATGCAGGTGAAGGGTACCGAAGCTATTATTTCTACCCTTGCTCAAGGACTTTAATTCATTTTTTTTCGAAACAATTTTAAAGTTTTTCTTTTATGTCTATCGTTCACATTTTGTGAAATTTATTATTTTTTTCATTTGTAAATTAATTCTAAGTTTGGACAATAAACATATTTTCTATCGTTGTGTTTTTGTTTTAAGGAATTAATTACGCCTCCGCCATAGCTGTTAGATTTTGACTTTTATAAATAAATGATAAAAATGGTTTAAACGTTTAAATAAAATATTTTCAATTTACAATTTGCATCTATGTTTGAAAATGGATTAATTAATACAGGAAAGCTGGATAAGGTTGTCTGGTGTGTTTGATAAATAACTTGAAAATAACTTAAGTTTTTGTTCAAAAAAACTTAGGCGAGGCGCATACAAGTTTAACTTATGAATTAATTATCTGTAAACAAAATAATAAGAAAAATTATATCTTGTTATTACATTTATTAAAATTAAAATGGAAGAAATAGATAAGCGAGCCTGCTAGAAACATTTTCAGCTTTTACAAAGTAATTATATAAGAATTAAATAAAATTGTAATCAATCTCTTACACGAATCGTATACGATTTAATACTTATTTATATTATACTATATTAATAATAATAATATTAATATATTAGTTTTATTATTATTATTAATACTTCTTTATATTATACTATACTGATAATGATAATATTAGTATATTATTATTGTTACTATTATTAATATTTATTTATATTAAACTATATTAATAATAATAATCTTAATATATTATTCTTATTATTATTAATACTTATTTATATTATACTGTATTATTAATAGTAATATTGATATCATATTATTATTAATACTTTTAGTTAACCACCACTCGTTCAGTGAATATTTCCTGTTTTAACCCAAACCTCAGATTTGAGAAGTTTCTTTTTAGTTCCAGAAAAGGTTGAAATGGAATTCCTGATCATGGTCAAAAATACAGAGTTGGCGAAAATGTTTACAAATGTTTTTTCCAATAATTAATTCTGATTTTTTTTCATTTAGAATTTTATTTATTTTTTACATAATTTATTTTAAGGAAAAGAAGTTTTAAAACTTTACTTCTATTTCGTTTTGCTGAACATTAGTAATTGATATTTCAACTTTATTGTTAATTAAACTTTTTAAGCTGTATTAAATAAAAAACACAGAAAAATAGGAAAATCCATAGCCTTGCGAGGTGCCAAACCAATTATTATTTACATATTGCTTTTTGTATAAGTGACTATATAAGGTAGGACGTTTTTGCAAAAAAAATGTCAGTGAAGTAGATTTTGTTTTGAAGGTCAACAATTCTTATGGGCAAAAGATAAATTTAACTTCTCTGATTTAGGTTATACAATAATTCGTGATAAAAGAAAAATTAAAGTTACGATTATAAAAATATAAAAAGTGAAATAAATAAACGTTTTAAATTTTTTTTTATCATCCAAATAGTTTTTTTTTCTCGTTTTCAAGTTAATTGATAATATTTTATTGGGAAATCTTTGAAAGGTTAAGAAATAAAAGGCAACTGAAATGACTGAACTATTTCGAAATGCTAATCCATTTTTCAATTTGTTGGAATCATGAATGAATCGAGAGGAAGGAGAGACGAGCCTCAGGGTTGGTGATAATCACAATAATATTCTTATCTGGAACAGTAGTGATTCGAAGTTAGCTTTGCAAGAGCAGTCCATAAGACCAATTTGGTCTGCAATTCAGGGCTGCGAGATAGCCTAAAGTAGCGTCGTGTGTCAGCCGAGACCACTTTAGCCCTGTTTATGTAATCTTGAATCGCGAATTGCAATTTCGATTTATCTTCAGATTGAACTTCTCTTCTGGAATGCCTTTGCAGCCAATCGCTTTTCTAATCACTTTTCTATCCTTTGCGTGATCAGCAAAATCAGGTTTGGTCATGACGTCATAATTTGCAACTCAGTAAGGGCGTTCCGCGTGTCTTTTTGCACTAGATATTGACCTTTATGCGTTATGCAATTCAATGCTTTTTCGACCTCTGACATTCAAATTTATCTGTGATGGTAACACTTAACATTTATTTCTTTTCGATAGTAGCCATGTTTGTGATTTTAATATTTATTATGAAAGTATTTAAATTTTATTCCATTACGACTTTGTGTTTGTTCTTTCAATACGATTTAAGTCCATTCTTTCGTAATGAATGCAGTTGGTATCTAGTTGAGATATTGTTTACGTTCAGTACAACTGTATTTATTTTACTATTGACAAATGAAGCTAAAGGTTACTCAGATGTCTTCAAGTGCAAAACTAGATTACGAGCTGTATTTGCGTTCACTGTACACATGCGTGTACTGTATTTAATATTTTTGGTACATTAAAAGTACTTGTTAGTAAGTTTAAAAAGTACTTTTCAGTACATTTAAAAGTACTTTTAGGCACTTTTGCAAAGGGTGGTCAAGAGACATTCCTTTCTGTGAATTATTATGAATTAATGGACGACAAAGATCAACTTTGGTCATAAAAACAATTCAAACAATTGACCTTTCGAATCGAATCTGATTCCAAATATTGATTTTTTATTCAAGAAAATCTTTCACCCATTCATTTTTATCTTTTTATTTATTTTATCTTTTTAAAACATTCATTTTTATCTTTTTGTTTATTTTGTGTTTTTAAAACAGTCATTTTTATCTTTTTATTTATTTTATCTTTTTAAAACATTCATTTTTATCTTTTTATTTACTTTATCTTTTAAAACATTTATTTTTATCTTTTTGATTATTTTGTCTTTTAAAACATTCATTTTTACCTTTTGATTATTTGTGTTTTTAAAACATTCATTTTTATCTGTTTACTTATTTTATCTTTTTAAAACATTCATTTTTACCTTTTTGTTTATTTTATGTTTTTAAAACTTTTTTATCTTTCTATTTATTTTATCTTTTTAAAACATTAATTTTTACCTTTTTGTTTATTTTATGTTTTTAAAACATTCATGTTTATCTTTTCATTTATTTTATATTTCTGAAACATTTATTTTTATCTTTTTATTTATTTTATCTTTTTAAAACATTCCTTTTTATCTTTTTATTTATTTTATGTTTTTAAACATTCATTTCTATCTTTTATTTATTATGTTTTTTTAAAACATTAATTTTTATCTTTTTATTTATTTTACTTTTTTAAAACATTTATTTTTATCTTTTTGTTTATTTTATCTTTTTAAAACATTCATTTTTATCTTTTTATTTATTTTATTTTTTAAAACATTCATATATATCTTTTCATTTATTTTATGTTTTTAAAACATTCATTTTTGTCTTTTTATTTTTTTATTTTTTTTTAAATATTCATTTTTATCTTTTTATCTATTTTACCTTTTTAAAACATTCATTTTTGTCTTTTTGTTTATTTTATCTGTTTAAAACATTCATTTTTATCTTTTTATTTATTTTATTTTTTAAAACATTCATTTTTATCTTTTTGTTTGTTTTATGTTTTTAAAACATTTATTTTTATCTTTTTAATTATTTATGTTTTTAAAACATTCATTTTTATCTTTTTTATTTATTTTATGTTTTTAAAACATTCAATTTTATCTTTTTAAAACATTCATTTTTTATTTTTTATTTATTTTATCTTTTTAAAACTTTCATTTGTATTTTTTTATTTATTTTGTGTTTTTAAAACATTCATTTTTATCTGTTTATTTATTTTGCGTTATTAAAACTTTTATTTGTATTTTTTTATTTATTTTGTGTTCTTAAAACATTCATTTTCATCTTTTTATTTATTTATGTTTTAAAAACATTCATTTTTATCTTTTTATTTATTTTATGTTTTTAAAACATCCAGTTTTATCTTTTTATTTATATTTTTTAAACATTCATTTTAATCTTTTTATTTATTTTATAATTTTAAAACATTTATTTTTATCTTTTTATTTATTTTATCATTTTAAAACATTCATTTTTATCTTTTTGTTTATTTTGTGTTTTTAAAACATTAATTTTTAATTATTTATGTTTTTAAAACATTAATTTTTATCTTTTTCATTTATTTTATCTTTTTAAAACATTCATTTTTATCTTTTTATTTATTTTGTGTTTTTAAGACATTCATTTTTATCTTTTTATTTATTTATATTTTTAAAACATTCAATTTTATTTTTTTAGAACATTCATTTTTATTTTTTATTTATTTCATCTTTTTAAAACTTTCATTTGTATCTTTTTATTTATTTTGTGTTTTTAAAACATTCATTTTCATCTTTTTATTTATTTATGTCTTTAAAACATTCATTTTTACCTTTTTATTTATTTCACCTTTTTAAATCATTAGTTTTTATCTTTTTATTTATTTTATGTTTTTAAAACATTAATTTTTAATTTATTTATTTTATCTTTTTAAAACATTTATTCTTATCTTTTTATTTATTTTATGTTTTTAAAACATTTGTTTTTATATTTTTTATTTATTTAATGTTTTAAAACATTTTTTTTATAATTTTATTCATTTTATCTTTTTACTGTTCCTTTCAATTTTTTTTGTCTTTTTTAACATATGTTCCAATGAACCAGGTAAACCTAACATATTGTATGATGTCCGAGTATAATACGATTGCATACTATCCTGTACTCAAGTCGTATGCGATGCAATATTTTTATTTAATATTTTTCTTAGAACTTCACTCGATGGCTTTAGTTTCATAATCATGTGCCGTCAGATCTGCTATAAAGGATGAGTCAGCAAAAAATATTTTGTTTCTCTTCAAATATTTTTATTACTTTTGAAAACAAAAAAATTATCGGAAAATTTTTAATTAAAAACTAATTAAAATTTTATTCTACTGAATGAAACTTGAAAATATATTATTTTGGTGATTAATCTAAAAACATTGCATTCAGGTATAAGCTTTTGCTTGTTGTAAGCATAATTTATTTGATTAATTATGGAGGTATAGAAAATTATTGGATATTACATGAATATTTTACAAATAAGCCATAACTACAATTAAATATATCTTAAATTTGGTTTCAAAAAATAAATAAATTCCAACTTCACAAATTATAATGGATGATTGCGATGCTTTTGTAAACACAGAAATATGTGATAAATAAATAAGAGGCGATTGAACATGGCTGCGCAACTAATAACTTTCTCAACCATCTTCATGCTGAAGGTATATTGTACGGCACTTACAATATTTATGGTACGCTACCAAAAACATTACATGTAGAATTACATTAAGGGTTTTCAAAATTAAAAGTAAGGTCAATGACTTGGTACACAAAACCATACCCAAGGTTTGTATCATACTTTTTTGGTATCATTATTATGCACAACGTAAATAAAACAAGGTACCATTTTACATGCCCACGGAACACCAGTTTATAAAATGATGAAGTAACTGTTTCTCATCTCAACTTTTGCGCAAAAAAAAGTTGGTTTTAAACTCTAACTATATTAATGATCTTCATGGCAAGCTATGCCATACGTTCTTCTCTCATTAATATCATTTATGGCTTGTGCTATTTATGACATATGTCATTGTATCATGAAAGAGCATCGGTATTTTATCATTATTATTATTTTCTTTTTTGGTTATGGTATGTAATGTAAGATTGTGTCATTGTTTCTTATTGTGTCTTATTATGTCAAGTTATGTCATGTTATATAGCATTTTGACAAATTATGCCATACATCATTGGCATGTATGTCTTGTGTCATTTAACTGGCATCATCTCAATCCATGGTATTTTACAAAAATAATTAAAGCTCTATACTTTAATGTATAATGGTGTCATGCTATCCAATATACTGTTGTACCATGTATGTCATGTCCCATTATTTCTTGCCTAGCTTCAGGAAGTATGCCATATTAAAGCGTCAATATATGACTGCATTGTTGTGCACAAGAGCATATAAAATAAGAGTATGCAAAGCTAATATCATTTGATACGACATCATACGATACCAATCACTAACCAGATATGGTCCAATAGGAAACATTTGCCGAATGTTTGTAACTTAAATGTAAACATCATTTTATTGTTAAATTTTGGATGATGATTTATGTTTAATTTTTTTTTTGTGGGAGAGTCAGTTTCTCTTCTTATAAGGCGTTCCTATTGGAATGGTTTTCTAACGAAAAGAGGATATGCTTGCCAATAGATTATCTTTGTTATAAAAATAGAAAACTATTAAAAATATTATTAAATATAATTCAAAACTTTCTTAATGTTATAAACTGTGCAATAGCTAAATAATTCTATCTTGTGTGGAATAATTAATATTTTAAAATTGAATTTTAAATTGGATTGACTGATATTACTAACAAACATATGAAAATCGTTAAAAATATAAACATAATTACAGTTTATATGAATTACACAATATTGTATCAGGCATTAACAAATGTAACATCTCTTAAAAACCTATAACAATTTCCAGCCTTAATTTATGTTTTTAGTTAGAATATGACTGGAAATACATTTTTGCGAAGAAGGTATTGAAGAACTTTTGAATATTGGCATGATTAATAACTCAAGGTATGAACATACAATAGGAAGATAATTGAACCTGGGAACGCTTTGAATAATTGATTATATTATAATTATTTTTCAATACTCAACCTTGACTTTTTACTGATAATAATAATCCATTTCAAAGACCTTGATTAATGGTCATTAATTCAGAAGTTCTCAATAAACTGAAAATAAAATTATATTTTTGTTGTTGAGGAATCGAAAACATGCTGTGTTGCAACCATAGACATAATAGTATATTTATTCTAGTTCGGAGGTAATAAATATATATATCTATTATTATGATTATTATGATGTTAAATTATAGGTTTGTTTTTAAAAAACAAACCTATAATTTAACATCATAATAATTTATTCAAATGAATGCTCACAAAATTTTATAATAATGTTCACCAGAGAGTAATTTATCATTGTTCCCAAAGAGCTTTATAAAAACTAAAATCTTTAGAATAAGATCAAATTGTGTATGAGTATGACCAGAGAAAATGGTTGAAACGTTGTCAAAAATAAACATAAAACTTTTAACAAAATGGCTTTCTTTAGTAATCCTAATAATTTTGCCTCTGAATGTAAAAATGAAATATAGAACATTAGAAAAAACGAAATTGAAAATAATTCAAACGAACAGTCATCTCAATTTTAATGAATCATGTTTATATATATATATATTTATAGTTTAAATATTTCAAATCACAAAAGTCTTGGTTTATTTCTTAATGAAAACTAATCAGAGATCGGTCTAAATATTTATAATTAGTTTGACTATAAATGTTATTGTTAATCCATTGTTCTTTAAGACATTTTTTTGATATTTGAAAGTTTGTTTTTCTAATTTATTTTGTAAATCTAAAACCAAACCGACTGAATTGAAATGTTTTGTGATGAGTGATGCTGAGGTCAACACAACTTCCGGTCAACCAGCAGATGGCGACAATCGGATGATGCTTTTGTGCGACGCATTCCAAAGAATTTGGGGAAGGTCATCCTTAAGATAATCCTGCTTTTGTTGCGACACGTTTCCACCTTTCGTGACGAAGCCTCGCAATTAATGGGAACGAGGAACAACAAACTTAATGCATTTATTTCGGCTTTTTGATGGAAGAATTCTAGATTTTTATTTGTGTGCTATTGCTAGTGGTTGATTTGGAATTTATTTCAGTATCGGACTACTTGTAGCTAGTGGGCAAAATACAATAAATTATTCAGATTAAAATTTGTACAGCCATAAAAGTTTGTTATTGTTAGAAATGTCAAAGTTGAAAACGAAATGCTACGCTACATACAATGAAACGTTGTTCAGTTTCGACTGTATTAGATTTAGAACATCATTTAGTTATTTTATGTCATGGGGATAAAGGTAAGGGACAAAAATAAGAAACATCAGATAAAGTTATTTTCTATAGTATAAAACATAGAGAATACTTGTATTTAAGAGCATAGTTTTGAGATATTTGGATAGTTATCTAAAATTGAATCGACATGAGAAAAACGTTTTATAATTTCCATTAAAGTTGATTATTTCACGTTGGGTGCATTAAACAACACAAACTTACTATTTATTAGGTTCTTGTAAATGTTGTATATCTATGTTGTAAAAAATATTATATAGGCCTGTATTTGTGAAAGTTTGTTTAAAATTTATTCTATGTCCATAGCATATCTTATGAAATTTATTAATTCATTTTAGAACTATGTTTCTTAACATTATATTTAATTAATTTCCTAATAGGTCCATAGCATATCTTATGAAATATATTAATTCATTTTAGAACTATGTTTCTTAACATTATATTTACTTAATTTGACATATAGTTGTTGGTGTTAATTTAAATATAGCTTTTGAGTTGAAACAACAAATAAATTTTACATAATTATTTAGAGTATGAGAGTCGTATTCACGTAAAAAATACGCAAATAGAAAGATTTAACTATTTTATTATTTACTGTAAAACTTCTAAACATAAAGAAGAAAATTCTCATATTTCTGCTTTATTTATATAAAGTTGATGGAACAGCTTCAAACTACAATTTAAATAAAATTATATTTAACGAGACTTTTTCATTATTGGGCAAAAATATATTTCACATAAGCGGAGACGACTTCTTACCATTAAAAAGTATACATTTACAACTATTCATTGAAAATAAAAAGATTTTATAAGCACGAATTTATGATAAGAGATAACTGGACTAAATTAAGACCTACCCGCAATAAATATATTTTTGAGTTAAAAAATTGAATTGCATTTAAACTTGTATAGTATATCACTTTGACAAAATTGCCAAGGAAGCTTATTTTTTTTTTTATTTATTATTTGGTCCCAATGGACCAGGCTATGGGTGCAATGCAGATTCACCGCCGGTTGCCAACAGCATCTGGTGTTCCCAGACGGTCACCCATCCAAGTACTAACCAGACC
>JARUHE010350935.1:0-10083 GCA_031471125.1 Archaeomysis grebnitzkii
TGGTTCAATCCCGGAGCCCGGTTAAAAAATAATTTATTATTTAAATTTCACTTGTTGGGGATGGATTTCCTCGTAGTTATTATTTACTAATTTGTGTTTCGGACCTACAACTAGAGATAATATATATATATATATACATATAACCAAGAATAGGCTATATGTTAGGATAGTAATAAACATCACTTGTTATACACACACAAACCCACATGTGTTGAATATGTTTTCTACGTAAATTGAAACATTTGAATATAATGTGAAAATAACAATCTGGTGTTATTTCGATCAATTTAAATATTTTATCTCCAGTGGTTTATATTGTATTAAATTCAATTGCTTTTGATTTTATGAGCTGGTAAAAGATTCATTCAATTGAATATATAGTTAACGTTCATTTCATAAATCTATTTTGGTATCATCTATACTTCGAAATAAATGTGTGGGATTGATTATTATTATTATATATTTATTCAAAATATATTCGCAAATGTAACATTTGCATGATACATTAATCAAACCTTACATTTATTTATTATCTAAAAAAATATACAAGTAAATGATATTATACAAGTAAGGCATATTATACAAGTAGAGAACGAACATATTTCAAAATTTGGATATAATAGGGCATTTATCAACCAGAGGTAACAAATGGTTTCAGTAAAAGACAAACCTAGATGACAGATTAATTGAACTTGAGTAATAAAAAATCTATAGAAATTTGTTTATTCTTAAGCAAAGTTAATATTCAAGAAAAATTGTAAATTAAAAATGCAAATAAAAAAGCTTGTACATATTTACCTTCACCCCTCATAAAATGGTGAAATATTTTCTAAGTTAACAACCAACCAACACACACTATTATTATATAGAGAGATAATTATACAAGTAAGAAAATTACAAGAGTAAAAACGTATTATAAAACATTATAAAGTAACACAATATACAAGTAAATAATATATTATCGTAATAGGCCAAATAGTATACCAATATATACCATATTATACAATTAAAAACATGTTATGCTAGTACAAACATATCATACAAGTAAAAACATGTTATACAAGTAAATAACATAGCACATCATAAAAGTAAATAACACACGATAAAAGCGAAGGACACATTATACAAATAGATAACATAAAACATAAGTAAATAAATATTTATTCTGTATGAAATCTTGCAGACCAACGCGCGTTGGTTTCTTCAATAATGATCATATTGATAATCGATGTCCCAAATTCTCTGCAAACACCAACAGAAAAAATGTTACACAGCACTGTGGGTGCAGGTCACTCAGCCAAGTGATATCAGGTACGGGCAATACAAAATAAATATAACCTTTTATTGCATAGAAACTATTTGTACATAGCAGTGAAGGTTTGCTTTTCAATGCTAATACTAATGTATTGTAAACCTTATCACAATTATTTTACACATTTTAAAACGTCAAATTTATTTTTAAAAACTTTTAAAGAACTTGATGCGAGGTGAATGATAAATAAATGTGAAAGTTATTACCCTTCCACATAAGACAAGTCCCGATCAACTAAAATTATGGAAATAGTTGTAAATTATTTTGTTGGTACATTAAAACGTAAGCAAGGCTCGGTTGTACTTATAAGAGTCATTGAATAAGTTCAAACCTTGTTCAAAAAACATAAAATGGTTAATAAAACGACATTCATTTAGAAATTCAACACTTGATGCAAAATAAAGTAAGACCTGACAACATCAAGTAAGAGCTGACAACATCAAGTAAGACCTGACAACATCAAGTAAGACCTGACAACATCAAGTAAGACCTGACAACATCAAGTAAGACCTGACAACAACAAGAAGATCTGACATTGGGTGACCTTTCACAAACAAAGAAAAGAAAAAGAATGAAATAAATAAATATTATGGAGAAAAAGGAAAATAAATCCAAATAAAGATGTCGATGTTGTTGACAGTTATTATTAATATTATCAAAGATTTCCATTACATAGGTAATATTGGATTATTGGGGATAATATTGCTAAATAAATCATTAAATAATGAATAAATAAATAAATACTAATAATAATAATACTAATATTGGATTATTGGGGATAATATTGCTAAATAAATATTATTAAATAATAAATAAATAAAAAATAAAATCTGATTGTTGGGGATAATAATGCTAAATCTATAATATTAAATAATAAAGAAAGAAATAATAATAATTATTATGGATACTATTGCTAAATAAATAAAATTAAATAATAAATAAATAAATAATAATATCGGATTATTATGGATAATATTGCTAAATAAATAATATTAAATAATAAATCAATAAATAATAATATCAGATTATTAGGGATACTATTGCTAAATAAATATTAAATAAATAAATAATAATAATATCGAATTATTAGGGATACTATTGCTAAATAAATAATATTAAATAAATAAATAAATAATAACAATATCCGATTATTAGGGATACTATTGCTAAATAAATAGTATTAAATAATAAATAAATAATAATAATAATACTAATATTGGATTATCAGGGATAATATTGCTAAATAAATAATATTAAATAAATAATAATAATATCGGATTATTAGGGATACTATTGCTAAATAAATAATCATGGTGGTGAGCAACAATAAAATAGAAATAACAATTGCAACAATAGAAATGATGACCTCAATAAATTTATGCAATTACACAAAAACAAACAATAGATAATATTTTCACAAACATAGATACCATCACAAACAGCTTTTTTTATTTACCAGCAGGGCTTGGCTTCGAACTTTTGAAGTGTAAGTAAACTTTGGGTACGCAATTATTAAAATCATGAGTACATAAACAACAGTGTGCAAGTCTATAAAAAACTGAAAAAACACATTTCTGGTACAAGCGTTTTTTTTTTCTTCTGCTATAAGAAAACAAGAACAAACTTTTTATCAAATTTTCTGTCTAAAAGAACTGAAGAGGATCACTTATCAGGAGAGCCCATCGCATCCAATCAGTAATATAATTATTATGGTTAATATGATTAATATTATTATTATTATTATTTTCTTTGTGATATGCAGATTATTCTTCTTCCATAAATAGTTACACGTATTTAGTCAGTTCAGACAAGACTCTGGATGCTTGGCACATTCACGGATTAGTCCAGAAGTCTTAAAGTTAAACGAACAACCTAAATCTGACACATCAAAATAATATTCAACGTAACTCTATCAACCACTTAATTGACGGTAACAATCATCGTACGAGTTTTAGTACGAAATATATTCGCCAATTTATTGTTATTGTTCTTATTGTTGTTGTTGTTGTTATTGTATGGTTAGTTTCGTCGTTGGATGACTCAGGTCAAAGATGGAGGACTCATGAACAAAGTAGGATGTCAAAACCAGACATCGAGGATGGGGATCACATATGTAGAAAAATCTCAATATTTTTCGGGATTTATTTTTTGCAATCAACTAAGTGTAAATTTTACACAACTGTTTTTAATACTACTTCATTCAACTTTAATTTTTAGTTTATTTTTCTGCACTAGCATGTTAAACTTTTATCAACAATAAATTTATTTCACAACATTAATAAATGTTTGCATATATGCATATATATAACATTTCCTAAAACTTGATGAATATATTTAAAGCAAGCTGAAAACTGATCAAAAACGCCTACATAAATGTAACTTTAACCCTATTACGCCCATTGGGTCTTTTAAGTGACGTTTAAAAAAGCTTATTTTCAATGCAAACATTGTTGTGTTAAAGATCTTATGACATAAATAATTCGGGCGTTATAGGGTTAATGTCAATTCAATATATTGAAATGTATTAATAAATGTAGATATCTTTGAAATTATCGAGATTATTGCCATAATATTGCAGATTTAAATGACCCCTTCTGATTATGCCTGCAAGATATATAGCCAATCATAAATACATTCTACAAAATTGAATGTTAGATAAACAAACTCAAATGAACATTTATTCGAGTTGATGTACAGATCGGGAAAGTTTAAGCAGACAATGAGAATTCATTGCAGACTGTAGTAGCTTGGATTTTTTACAGCATGGTATCCAAATGAAAGAAAAATTAAAGTAGAATGACGCTTTTTTAAAAAAATTGGTTTTAGAAAGTGATTTCACAATTAAATATTATTTTACAGTTTTGTAACACGAATTTATACTTGAAATTTAGTGATCAGTCTCCGAGAAACACCAAAGTATCACTACATTAATTAAGCTTCATAAAAATATAAATGGAGAACCAATACAAATTTTAAAGAAAAAACAAATAAATGTTAAAGCTAACAAAAAAAGGTATATTTATTTCATTTATTGAACAGAACTATTTCAAAAATCAAATTATCGAATAAAAAATTAGATTTAATTCAAAATGACAGGTAAATGTTGGTGAACCATAAATAATGAACAACATCCAAACATTAATCAATAACAAACAAGATCTATATTAACCAGAAGTGCCTCAAGACAAACAAACGTTACACGCAACAAAGGCGAGTTTCAATGGTAATTTCAATATAGTCTAGTCCTTATGGATGAAATTTGTGGGCCATTAAAACGTTAAACCCATCTTATAACTCTTAGACACAAAGAAACAAATAATTCTCCATTATTGGCCGGGATGAAATCACTATTTTGGAGAACTGTTTGGATGGAATAAATAAATAAATAGAACATATTTCGAGAAATATTCATTAATGTTGCAGTTATTCTGGTGTCTTTAATTATTCATATACATTCACTGGCTTTTGTTAATCTAAGGTCTCTGTCATTCTTTCTCTCTCCTTCTCTTATTCATTCTTTCCCTCTTTCTCTCTCTGTATGTATCTTTAATTATAACTACATAACACTTTTGCATACATTCGCGAGATTGAAAAACAGAGTTTGAAACAGCATATCAAAATATTTGGTGGCTGAGCTCTGTCTTTGAATTACAGAAGTTGCGAGATCTAAGACACAAACTGTAGCAAACACTGTTCATCTATGAACATAAAAATTTGACGAGGTAAACTACCAGTATGTAGCGCAACCTCATAAGCCATAATGTGTCTAAGACATTGAATTATAAAACCAATATAAAATAAAAAGACAAAGATACTTACAAAGAAAACATGACGAAATAGCATGCATACCTAATGTGAAAAACCGACCCTTTGTTTTGAAAGAGTATATTCCCAGTTCTTATGTAGGGAAAACATTTCTTATACAATAACAAACGCGGTAATGATAGTTTTTGAACGTTTCTTTGTATAGGAAAACCATAAAACGTACATATAAATGGAATGGATTGGCCCTACTTCATTTACAAATGAAGCAATTCTAGGCCATCTTGAAATGTCCCTGAAATTTGAATTGCACCATAGAAAACACATTTGAATATTATTATTTTGGGCTCAAATGTTTTTATTAATGGGTTAAATTACAGTATAATTATATTTTACACAATTTAACGTGATTTAAGCATATCAGTATTTTATAGAACAAACAAAATTATTTGTTTTATGCATTTTTTTGTTCGAGATAATTATATATATATATATATATATACTATTATTTTACTATATTAGTCTTTCACAAGCAATAAATAACTAATAATGCATTAACAATAATGTTCACTGTATATGCTATGGTGCAATCCAATTTTAAAGACAAAGCAAGATGGCAGAAAATTACTTCAAATTCAGAGGTTAGAAGTTCAAGAAGATCCTTCTATTTATATAAACGTTCTATGGGGAGAACATTTCTACAACTCGTCTACAACAATAAAACCAAATATTTCAGATTTGAGGGGAACAAATCTGAAGATTAATTTAACATGAGAGGGGAAAACAGAATTAGTTTGGCACCGAAATACCCAAATCGGAAGAGTATGAACAAATTGTTCAACTAAACTTAGCAATACCTAACAACACCTACCATTTATCTCAAACAATTAATTAAAAATAATTTCCCTTAATAATTTAATACAAAATATTTTGCAGCAAAAACTTGAAAAATCGATGAATAAATTTGGGATTTCATTTTCCGCTGCGAAGACAAACCGAAAGAGTGAAAGACGTTGTCTGTGCAGACATATTTGAGCCATTGTTCAACAACGAAGAAGAAGAACCCATTCTCTTATTTTATTTTGGTCGTTTCTCATTTGTTATTTGGTCTCCATGACCCAGGTTATGGATGACAAACAAATTCACCTCTTGAGTTTTAGCAACATCTGGCATTCAAGGACCGATTTAGCATTTTATCAATGAAGAGTTGTAAACACAGTAATAGTTCTATCACAACCAACAAAACAATGAAGTAAAGAACATACAGTACATAACAAATATGATGTATATTAAGTAGATACAATCTTATAAATATATAAGAAGCATATAATAAGTAATTCACAATTAATTGAACAGAAGCTTACATCAATGATTTTATAATTCATTCAAGTCTTCCACTTATCATTATAATATTCATGGCATCAATGATAATAATTACCATGATGATGTATTATGTTTTTTAAGCTCATTGTCAATAAAAATAGGTTTTCAAACCAAGAAATAACTTCATCAATAATTGGAGAAATAGAAGCACATTTAGTTTTTAATGTCTTGTAATGGATGAACTAAAGCACAAGTGATGTAAGCTCTATGTTGTTTGAATGTGAGTTAACTCACTTGTGCTCGTGTTGATCCATATTTCATTTTTTTGTTCAATTTATTTTCTTGAAGTTTTAATTTAAATGTATTTTATATTTGTGTAAATATCTTCACAGGTTTTAGAATTTCTAGTTTTATACATTTTTTTCTGCATCCAATTGCGAGGTCCCAAAAGATTCGTTTTAATCATGATTTCTAAATCCAATTTAGCAATTCGTTGATTAATTTGTAAAAATCCTATGTTTAATTATCTCAAGCCCTGTGGGATTCTTCAGCCTAGCAAATCATAACACTTGGAAAAATAAATTACAAAACATATCGTAGGCCTAAGCTAAATCAACAAAGGAAGGTAAACAAACACTTTCAATATTTACCAAAGACATGGTTTATAGCAATTCTGATCATGCTATTATGCACTATAAAATAAAACTACTTTCTCAACTTTTTTTGTTTAGAATCAACTTTTTAAAACTAAATTCGTATCACTATTTCATTATCATATTGTGACGGGTCAAAAACACATCCTTAGGTTAAAAATTGTTGTGTGTAAACATTTATAATAATATAGATATACATATAATTATATATATTATCGCCATAATTATAAATATTAACAAAAAATGTTTTTAACCAAACTAGGATGTATTTTAACCAGTCACGAATCACGATTTGATATTAAAATAGTGATACGATTCTAATTTTAAAAAAGTCTATTCAAAACAAAAAAAAAGGTTGGTCGAGAACGTACTTAAGAAATAAGGAGAAATGTTATAGATACAAATTTTAATCATAGTTAAATTGATTTTATAGTTAAATATTTGGAAATAGATTATAATTCATAAATATAATTTAATTTAAACTATTTTTGTATATTTTTATATTTATGGGCGATAGTGTTGAATGTTGAAGTCTTATTGAATAAACAAGTAAACTGATAACAACTCCAATCCATCAACAACAACCCACAAACTTCGTCCAATCAACAGACGGGATTACTCATACTGGACTCTCATTGGCCGAGGAATTCTGGGAATAAATTCTGGAACGAACTTTTATTTGGGAGGAAATTAATTTTCGGTTCAGAATTATTCGTTCATTTCATCTTCGACATTTCAGAAATTTTGATCATTATTATGAAGTCGGTTGTGTGAAAATATTAATGAAGGCAACACTATTATTAATTAAAATAATAATAAACACAATAGGAATTATTATAAATTATTAATTATTATAACACTACAAATATTTATTATTAGTATTATATTTTCTTTGCTTATTAGCATTGCGATTTAAAATTTAAAGAATAATGAAGTTGACAGTATATTAAGAAAAACAATAAAAAATAAAATTTGTTTGAACAGTTGATAGTTAAGACCTAAAATTAAAGACTCGAGTATTAGAACATTTGTAGACGAAAACTAATTCAAAATCAAACCGAATGCATGCCTATATATGGAAGAAAATAACTTCAGCTTCACCCACCCACCCACTCAGATAACTTGCACTGAAGATATATAATAAGAGGTGAAAGAGGGAGGACTTTATTTACTAATTAGTCTATGATGTTATTTTTTTAGTTTTTCATTATTCAAAGAAGAAAATGAAATCATGACATGACCAATATGTAATCTTATAATTATATAAAACATCAACATTAGTATAGTTTAAAGATCCATTGAGATGGAGAAATGGTGATTGCAAAAATAAATACCATTTCAAAAATTTTAACGAATTTGCCATTCAATTTTTTAAAAGAAAATCAAAATAAGGTGGAAACTTAAATAATCTAACAAAATATTAATTAACATAACATAAAAATAACTAGTAATCCACGAACCGGACGGTTCACATGTCTCACGATGATTCATTCAGTAACTTTAAAAAGTTTATCTCCATAAATGTCAATCAAAAATGGTGTTACAAAGTGAGAAAACATCATTTTATCAAAAGTTCACCTTAGAGACTATTTATGTGTACTTCATTTCCAATCCATTGATGCGTAAATAAAAACAAAATATGAAGAAAAAAAATTTGTTGAAAGTTATTTTGATGAAAAAATGTAGATAAAAAGTGATGAAATCAAATAAAAATACCTAGTAATGTATTAAAACCAATAACCAAGCCTATATGAAAAGAAATAATAATAATATAGATAGTATAAGCATTCAAGTCATTGTCTAACGCCGCCGACGCGGACGACGACATCGGAAACGCTACGCCTATGTAGAGCTTCGCTACGCACGCTCGACAAAAACTCCTGAAACGTAGATCAAATGATGTCTAAGTTATAGGAAGAACCCCCGTTTCAGGCATACCGATTTAACACCGTTACCCCTACCCTTAACCACGTTTTCTTTGTATACATAAAAATGATGTCGTCGTTTTAGGATTTTTCCGTTTCATGATTCTACGCTTCTATCTAGTATTTTCACAAAATTTACTTTATTGACCACTTAAAAACCTCTATAGAAAAATATTAAACATTTTCATAATTCATGTATTTCATAACTAAGGTATGCCATTACTCGGGATTTTCATAACTCAAGAGTTTCATTGTATATATGAATTATTGATTTACAAAAAAAAACTATTTTTTAGTTTTTGGCCGTTTTTTTGTTGATTTGCAGCACTGATGGGTCCTTTAGCCTTTGTTTGTTTATTTTTTATACGAAGACACTGCTTTCTGAACGACTTTTGGAGTTGATTGAACAACCATTCCAAGCAAGCAAGTGCTTAGACACAGTTTAAAATATTGAAATATTTAAATTTGATTATATATTATTAACTGAGATGTAATCGATGCTTCTCAATGCCAACCTGTCGATCAGGATTGTTTATTTTTTTATTTTTCTCGTTCCTTCAAAATCAAATCTATTGATATTTCTCAAAACAAGGTAATTACATTTTTTAATCCGTTATACAGTTGAAGTAAAAACATAAAAAAACGCAAAAGGAAATAAAAGAAATATTTTAATTAATAAAGAATTTCATAAAACACACGAACTACATTTTGAAAAATATCTTTCGCACAACATTGTTTTATGAAAATATTCAAAATTTAAAAAAAATACCAGACATATGTTTGAAATGGAATTTCGTTTTGTTAAGTCTTTGTTATTTTAAACCTTCAAAATGTTTCTGTTTAATATATGAAGGATTTAAGGCTTTATATTGTATTTGTTTATACAGTATTGTAATGAAGAACATCAAACGTTTTGAAACTTGATCGTAAGTACATATTTTAGATTTTGTTTTGATTGCAAATTTTAGGGTCTGCTTAAAAAAGGATGTGTTTTAAGAAATTTTTCATGATCGTTTAGCACCTATTGGAACGAATAATTATATAAATAAATAATAAATAATAAATAATAAATAATAAATAATAAATAATAAATAATAAAAAAAAAAAA
>JARUHE010350946.1:0-10083 GCA_031471125.1 Archaeomysis grebnitzkii
AATAATATTGTTAAATTTGGTACACATTCTTGTCCTGTTCTTTTAAAGTTTTATCACAATTGCTTGTCCCAGTCTTTCAAATGGTTAACAGTCACCAATATTATAACCTTTTTGCCAGTTCGCATTTTTCTGACTAGCAATAATATGAGCGTCGTGATGAACATTTTTTATTTATTAAGCTTTCAGGAACATTATTTTCCCATCTTCAGAATCTGGTTAAAAAATTAAAAATACGTTATAAGATTGGTAGAATACAATATAGTATATTCATAAAATACAATAAAAGTGGATAATATAGGGTTTAAGACGTATCAGTTTAACAATTCATTGCGATATTATGTTATTAACGTTTTAAAATTAAACAGTTTGTTATTCCAGACAGAATGCCATAAAATTATTTTAATGTTCAAGACCTATCTGTTGAATTCCTGTAAATGTTTTCCAAATATTAACATTTATCACACTTACATAGATGAAGATGAAATTCTTATAAGCTTCTTTTAAATCTATGTGTAAAAGTCTTAAACATCTGATCAAAATTTACAAAAGCAGAGAAAGACATCAAAACAAGGTTGAATTTTTTTATTATTTGTGTTTAGGTAAATGCTCTCTACTATTTTGTTCATTAAACAGCCCTAATAAGTTAAAGCCGATGTAAAACTTACCAAGCTACAACATATTTGTATATCAAATCATTTTAGTTTGATAAATATTTTTCACATTAAGCTTTAGAGATGCATAAAGTTGAAAGGCCTTCGTCACTTTGCTAAACTTTGCTTTGTTATGCTAATCTATTTTGAATAAACTTAAGTAATTAAACTATTCTACTCTTTGCACACTTTACCTATTGAATCGTGCACATGCTTAATACAATCTTATACGATTCAATACGCAGTGTAGTGGAACAGTTCAAATGAATCGTCTCTTTAAATCACTAAACCTAAATTGTATTAAATCAACCATGTTAGTTAAGCTTAATTAAACCATAAAATTGATAGGCTTATACATCCAGGTTAGACAAAACTGGAATTCGTGGATGGTCTAAAGCTGCAAGTTTTTACCGAGATTAGTACTCGAATTGTCTTTGAGAGGCATTTACAATTTTGCAGATTGGATATAATGTTCATATAATGCTTGACCGTATTAGTTACTTAATAAATTATGTAATATTTTTACCTCTGTTGATACTTTGATGCAATTTTCAAAAGTTACCTTATCAAAGAACTATCTTTACATGTTTATATTTTCATATTTTGGTATTTAAATAAAACGCGTTACTGTTGGGTCGTGGGCAACCTGTTGTTTTTAGCGTAAATCGCATAATGTGCTGTAAGGAAACATAAATGATAATGAATAAGACCTTGGCCCACTTGGAATAGCATTATGCAGATCGTGAGATACAACGGTTTTGATCTTTTAGAGGAAAAACTCTGTATGAACAGGTGTTGGAAGCGACAAAGTTATAGCCTATAAATGATAAATCACTCTCTGGTGAACACTAGTTTATGACTTTGCGGGCATTAATGTTAAGGAAATTTTAAAACTGCTGCCCTCAGCCGTCCAAGGTTCGCTCTTCAAACCCTGGACGGCTGAGGGCAGCAGTTTAAAAATGTCCTTCACATTAATGCCTGCAAAGTCATTATAGCCTATACTTTATATAACAACGACTGAAAAATAATTTAAGTTTTAATATAATTTAATCTTAAGATTAGTTTACTATAACTTTATTCCAATAACACTTTTATAGAAATAATGTCTCAAATAGTGTTTAAAATATTGGGTTCCTCATAACTATAAATCCTTTCTTAACAACCATCAATGTAAAATTAACATTTACTGTTTGTTTTTAGTGAAATTGGCCACATTGTGTATAAACGTATAACAAAACAACTAGCATGTATAGATGAAACAATAGTAATATGTTAACTAAGTAACCTTTAGAAATAATGGCACTGTATAAATTTATGTGTTAACGAATATCAGGTAATGTTAGTTCCATAATTATATCCAAAATGCATTTTGTGATTTTATTTTTGGATGGTTAGTATGTTATTCTAAAAGTGTTGAAAACCAACTTTAATTAACGGACAGGCTAACATTTCAAGGTCCTCAAATGTTTGATGTTTCAAATATTCACAAAAACTCCATAAAATGCCAAAAGGCAAATAATTTTGGCAGAAAGAATGAGCAAGATATTTTTTGTGGTCCACTTTGGGCAAACAAATCCTCAAAGATTAGAACATTTAAATAATTCCAGACCTAATCAACATGTCAAAACGTCCGTTTTTGGAGCCTTGCATTTCTTCGTTGTTTTATTTTTCCATTTTTGTTTTGTATTTTCTTTTTTCTCTTGTCTTATTTTTGTTTATTTTGTCATGCTTTTTCATCTTTCATTTCCTTTTTTCTTTTTTCTCTTGTCTTATTTTTGTTTATTTTGTCATGCTTTTTCATCTTTCATTTCCTTTTTTCCATTCTTCTCAACTTTCTGTTTTTTTTTCTAAATTTTTTTTTCATCTATTTTTTAAATTCTATATTTTTCTCTTATAGTTTTCTTATAATCACTAAGTATTAATCGTTTCTTTTTTATTTAATTTCAGTCTATTATGTGTTTCTATTTTCAGCGTTGTTTTAAAGTTTTGTTTCTTGACTTATCATGTTTTCTGTTGTGTAATAAAATATTATCTTTCATTTTCTAAATTTTGTTTTAACTTCTTTTTTCAACTTTTTGTATATATTTATAACATGTTTTTTCTTTGTTTATTTTATGTTTCTATTTGTTTATAATGTTTTTTAGTTTATATATTTAACATATTGGTAAATACAGTAAAAAACGTTCCATATATCAACCTTCTTGTTTGTTTAATTCTTATTCTCACTTCTGTTCTATTTTCAGTTCATGTTAGATTTAATCTGATTAAAATTAATGATAATAATAATTATAGCTCTTATACAGCGCCGACACTATTCAATTAATATATTTCTCAGCGCTTCATATAATAAGACCTTATTATTATTACCCACATCAAAAAACGAGTACCCTAAAAAATGGCAGCCAACATATTACGCATTTGTATATAATTCCTTCTTTTAAGTTTTGCACCATTACATATTCTAAAAAACCTCACATATATGGTAATTAATATTTTTTTTAACTAATTGACCAACTATTTATTTACTATTTAGTTATTAGAATCTTTAGATTAATATATTACTGACATAATTTTTCAACCTTGCATTAAATAAATTGGTATTTTTAAAATGATATTCATAAATATATAAACAAAAAAAGTAATTAAATTAACAACAACAATGGTTTACTTAAAACTGTCGAAAAGTATTCTCATTTAATTTATTGAATAACATTGTCATCAATAATAATGTTTATATTTAATATCTATAATTAACAAACAGTCCCACTTGATGATAGCAATTAACATTTAAATAACATTGTGTGTATTTAATATCTATAATTAACAACCAGTCCTACTTGATGATAACAATTAACATTTAAATAACATTGTGTGTATTTAACATTTATAATTAACAATAAGTATTATCCGTTGATAACAATTAACATTTAAACAACATTGTGTGTCTTTAATATCTTTAATTAACAATTATTCCCATTTGATGATAAAAATTAACATTTAAATAACATTGTGTGTATTTAATATATATAATTAACAACCAGTCCTACTTGATGATAGCAATTAACATTTAAATAACATTGTGTGTATTTAATATCTATAATTAACAATCAGTTCCACTTGATGATAACAATTAACATTTAAATAACATTGTGTGTATTTAATATATATAATTAACAATCAGTTCCACTTGATGATAACAATTAACATTTAAATAACATTGTGTGTATTTGATATATATAACTAACAATAAGTCCCACTTGATGATAAAAATTAACATTAAAATAACATTGTGTGTATTTAATATATATAATTAACAAACAGTTCCACTTGATGATAACAATTAACATTTAAATAACAGTGTGTGTATTTTATATATATAATTAACAATCAGTCGCACTTGATGATAGCAATTAACATTTAAATAACATTGTGTATATTTAATATCTATAATTAACAATCAGTCCTACTTGATGATAGCAATTAACATTTAAATAACATTGTGCGTATTTAATATATATAATTAACAATAAGTCCGACTAGATGATAACAATTAACATATAAATAACATTGTGTGTCTTTTATATCTTTAATAAAAAATTATTCCCACTTGATGATAGCAATTAATATTTAAATAACATTGTGTGTATTTAATATCTATAACTAACAATAAGTCCCACTTGATGATAAAAATTAACATTTAAATAACATTGAGTGTATTTAATATCTATAATTAACAAACAGTTCCACTTGATGATAACAATTAACATTTAAATAGCATTGTGTGTATTTAATATATATAATTAACAACAGTCCCACTTATTGATAGCAATTAACATTTAAATAACATTGTGTGTATTTAATATATATAATTAACAATCAGTCCTACTTGATGATAACAATTAACATTTAAATAACATTGTGTTTATTTAATATCTGTAATTAACAATAACTCCAACTAGATGATAACAATTAACATTTAAATATCATTGTGTGTGTGTGTGTGTGTGTGTGTATAACATTTATAATTAGCAATAAGTCCCACTTGGTGATAACAATTAACATTTAAATAACATTGTGTGTGTGTTTAATATCTATAATTAACAATAAGTCCCACTTGATGATAACAATTAACATTTAAATAACATTGTGTGTGTGTTTAATATCTATAATTAACAATAAATCCCACTTGATGATAACAATTAACATTTAAATAAAATTGTGTATATTTAACAATAATTCTCACCTGATGATAGCAATTAACATTTAAATAACATTGTGTGTATTTAACATTTGTAATTAACAATAAGTATTATCCGTTGATAACAATGAACATTTAAATAACATCGCGTGTCTTTAATATCTTTAATTAACAATTATTCCCACTTGATGATAGCAATTAACATTTAAATAACACTGTGTGTCTTTAATATCTTTAATTAACAATTATTCCACTTGATGACAACAATTCACATTTAAATAACAGTGTGTGTATTTAATATATTTAATTAACAATAAGTCCCACTTGATGATAACAATTAAAATTTAAATAACATTGAGTATATTTAACATCTATATTTAACAATCATTCTCACCTGATGATAGCAATTAACATTTAAATAACATTGTGTCTGTTTAAAATTTATAATTAACAATAAGTATTATCCGTTGACAACAATTAACATATAAATAACATTGTGTGTCTTCAATATCTTTAATTAACAATTATTCCCACTTGATGATAACAATTAACATTTAAATAACATTGTGTGTGTGTTTAATATCTATAACTAACAATAAGTCCCACTTGATGATAACAATTAACATTTAAATAACATTGTGTCTGTTTAATATTTATAATTAACAATAAGTATTATCCGTTGGCAACAATTAACATATAAATAACATTGTGTTTCTTCAATATCTTTAATTAACATTTATTCCCACTTGATGATAACAATTAACATTTAAATAACATTGTGTGTGTATTTAATATCTATAATTGACAATCAGTCCCACTTGATGATAACAATTAAAATTTAAATAAGATTGTCTGTATTTAAAATCTATAATTAATAATGAGTCCCACTTGATGATAACAATTAACATTTAAGTAACATTGTGTGTATTTATTAACTTGAATTAACAATAAATCTCACCTGATGATAACAATTAACATTTAAATAAAATTGTGTGTATTTAATATCTATAATTAACAATAAGTCCCATTTGATGATAGCAATTAACATTTAAATAACATTGTGTGTATTTGACATCTATAATTAACAATAAGTCTCACTTGATAATATCAATTAAAATTTAAATAAGATTGTGTGTATTTAATATTTATAATTAACAATCAGTCCCACTTGATGATAATAATTAACATTTAAATAACATTGTGTGTATTTATTATCTTGAATTAACAATAAATCTCACCTGATGATAACAATTAACATTTAAATAAAATTGTGTGTATTAGATATCTATAATTAACAATAAGTCTCACTTGATGATAACAGTTAAAACTTAAATAAGATTGTGTGTATTCAATACCCATAATTGACAATCAGTCCCACTTGATGATAACAATTAAAATTAAATAAGATTGTGTGTATTTAATATCTATAATTAATAATGAGTCCAACTTGGTGATAACAATTAACATTTAAACAACATTGTATGTATTTATTTCTTGAATTAACAATAAATCTCACCTGATGGTAGCAATTAACATTTAAATAACATTGTGTATATTTAATATCTATAATTAATAATGAGTCCCACTTGGTTGTAACAATTAACATTTAAATAACATTGTGTATAATTAATATCTACAATTAACAATAAGTCTCACTTGATGATAGCAATTAACATTTAAATAACATTGTTTGTGTGTATAACATTTACACTTTGCAATAAGTCACACTTGGTGATAACAATTAACATTTAAATAACATTGTGTGTATTTAAATCTATAATTATCAATAAGTCTTACCTGATGATTTAAATTATTTAAATAGTAAAGCTACATAAAAATAAAAAGATCTTACCACCAATTGGCATTTGCCGAATACAGCTGTAGACATAGTGGAATAGCAAACAATAAATATTTGTGTATGAGAGCCATGATAATCGAGTGAATAGCCAAAAAGGCTCAAGTGTCGTCTCGGTTGTTGTCCGACATTTTGAAAATTGGTTAAGAAGTTTCCACCAATGATGTGATTTGATTCAAAAGTCAAGAAAAAAAATTCCACCAATAAAATAATTGAATTCAAAAGTCAGTTGAAAAAATTTCCACCACTGAAATAATTTGATTCAAAAGTCAAGAGAAAAATTTCCTTAAGAGACGCTGACGAACGAGCCTCAAATCTCTTTCTTCTTTTCACTCAATATTTTTTTCAATTTCAGAAGAGGCGAAATTGATGAAAGATTTTTTTACTTTTTTCTTTGCAACTTTTCAAAATTTATTTCACTTCGATAATAAAGATTGAATTGTTTTCCTTTGAATACACTTAGTAGCGAAACTTGTACTTTTCAAATAAACAAAATTTAATAATTCACTTCAAACTTTATTTTAGCTATTTAATAAATACTTTTATGTTTCTTACTGAAGATTTTCACACATATAAAAAAACATTTTACCTAAATTCATACACATATGTTTTCAATTTTGTGGATTTACTGTATTTAACGTATTGTTATTTCTGTAAATGTACTGTATGTACCCTACTGTTATTTCTGTAAATTTATTTTGGTTTTTAAATTCTTTGTCTTTTGGTTTTTTTATCTTCTGCGAAACAAAATGACAGAGATTAAATTATAGATTAACATATTTAAAAAAATTGTTTAGGCCTATACAACTTATTTTGGTATATTCCAACTTATGTTTGTTATTAAAAATATCTGATCTATCATTTACATTTTCATTCAACGTAAATCAGAACAATATTGCATCGTTGAAATTTTTCAGCTGTACTATAGTGCTATAAAT
This sequence comes from Archaeomysis grebnitzkii, assembly GCA_031471125.1. Lineage (NCBI taxonomy): Eukaryota > Metazoa > Arthropoda > Malacostraca > Mysida > Mysidae > Archaeomysis > Archaeomysis grebnitzkii. Next base: position 7,642 of record JARUHE010350946.1, read on the forward strand.
CTATGCCCAACCTAACCCTACAACCAACGTATTCTAATCGGACTTAACCTAATTCAATCTTGCCTAACCAAAGACAACTAATGGTACAACATGTAAAAACAACATTTTCTAAAATTAGATATAAACCATATATTTTTTGTACTTTAATAAATGATTAACTATTTAATGCTGACCCTATGAGTTTAGTTACAAGTATCGTATTTGCACTACAAACTAATATTTCGTTACTTAATTATAAAAATAGTAAAACATATCTAAGTTGTGAAGTGGTATTTTTTGTCAATTCGTTAAATAAAATTTATGTATAGGCAATTGGCTGTTTGAAACAAATAAGTTTTCTAAATTGTAAACAAACGAAACTCAACAAGGCTCAAAAAAATTGTTTTTGTGGACATTACACAGTAGTTATCTTTATATAATAATCAATAATAACAAAATGATGAGAAAATAAATGCACATTGCAAAAGTTGTGTGAAAAAAATCCCTAAATAATAGCATCTGCATTTTAAGGCAAAAACTCACCAATCACAACTGAGAACAACTAAAGCATGTCAGATAACAATTGTTTCTGTTTGGAAAGACAGTTTACTAAATATTTTTTAAATCTTTAAGTTATTGCAACTTTATATGCTTTAATTCACATCTAAGACTAATGATGTGAAACCTAAAAATGATAATTCGTCTCACAACACATCTACAAAAGCGGTTCGGATAATACCAAAATCTACAAATATTAACGAAATAAAACATTTTTTTTAATTCCTTTTTTTGTGAGTTAGACTTACTAAAAAATTACATATATTGTGAAACTATTAAGTTGTATAGAAGTGAATAAAGTTTCATAGAAACGGTTGCGTAGGCTATATCATATCATATATCATATATCATATTTCATATATCATATCATATATCATATTTCATATATCATATCATATATCATATATCATATATCATATCATATATCATATTTCATATATCATATCATATATCATATATCATATATCATATATCATATATCATATATCATATATCATATCATATATCATATTTCATACTGAAGCAATACATTAAATGTTCGCGCGCGATACAAAATCTTCTTCAACAGCGCATCAACAACAAATCGACACGTTTTTGTGCAAGTTTCTGAGATATAAATGTCAAAAGAGAAGTTTTTTGAAGCTATGATAAATCATTATTGTATCACTAATATTGCATGTTTACTTATCAAGAATATTTACAAGCTATTTTCTGGTGGAAATATAAGTTTCAAAACAAAAACCTGAAAAATGGTTAAATGTTTAATTAAGGCAGTTAAATAAAAGTTTACCAGTTGATCATTAGCTATAAGTACTATTTGAAATTAGCTGTTTAAACATGTCAATTATAATACAATTGCTATTTTAGAGTTTGTTAACTTTTTTGTATCTTACACTTAAACAATTGTTTGGGCCAAGAATGTTAGTTTTTAAGATTGAACAATTTGTTTTGAATTTTTAGGTTATATCCTTTATTATGCCAGCATCGGATGTTCACAGACTGCCACCTATATCCACACACTATCTACACCCAACCTTATTTAACATTGCTAGTCGACTGGGTAGGCATTTCCTCCAGAATCGAAACCTAACTAAATCTCTCTACAACTGTCTAAATAAACCTAAACATTATCCAGAACCAGCCTTACGAAAATTTGTTGAATGGAGGAAGGATTTTTTGTTGTATGGTGATATTCTGTACCTTAAGATAGTAATTGGAGTTGACACTACCATTGCCTTGCAGTCACTTTGACCTGTGCCGCCGGGTTGAATGTTCCACCCAACCAAGTCTTATCTACAATTACATAAATCCATCGGTCGAAATGAGAACAGAATGAACTTATAAATTTAGACTTAACCTGATGGACTTCTTGTATGCCTATTTTTATGATTTAAAATTTTATCTTTTTTTAAAAGTGAGCACTTTTTATTTTATGGTCAATTTATATATATATATATATATCCTTCAATGGTTGAAATATGTCAATTGGAAATAACAGGACTCTTGGTTATTAAGCATACCAACCTAATCTAAATGTATGAAAATGTTAGATCAGGTGGTATTATTAAGCTCTTTCGTCCATTAGTATATTAATTTATAGCATCTGTTTTTTTATTTTCTATTGTAGCAACTTTACATTCTATATATTTATATCTGTCAACCAATGTAATAATATAGCTCTCCCTGTGAACATGATAGACTAGCGGAACTAGTTACGGAAACAATAAAATTATGTTTGTGAACTTCATATTTAATCTACAGTACATAATGAACAAACACGTTGATTAGAAAATTAAAAAAGCTAAAAACTAATAAATTGCAAATATGCAATAATATTTAACAAGACATGTCTCAAAGAAAACCCTTATCCGCACACTCAAACACACACACACACACACACACATA
>JARUHE010350957.1:0-10082 GCA_031471125.1 Archaeomysis grebnitzkii
AATTGTCATATGCGCTTGCAGTTCAATATTATGAAAAGTATTTCTTTCTCCATTTAGTATTTGTAGAATAACCTTAATTTTGGTGTAAAACAATTATTTTTTGGAACAATGGCTGAAATGTTTTCCTCATATTGATAGCAATTTTTGTTTTATAAATCTCTTTATAAATAAAAGTATGCACTCTGCCAGCAGCAATATTGAAGTTAATGCACTCTTGAACAGCTTGTAAAAAATAGTAATGCCCTGGCACTCACACAACCCAAATTCCTTATAAGTGTACTCTTTTCATCCTGTTTTTAAAAAAATACCACAATTTAGGTTTCACCAATTGAAATTAGTTCAATGAAAAACTCCTAAGCTCTACCACTGGTGACTCTACCTAGTCTACTACAGTACAGTGGGCAGTGACTACCAAAGCAACCTTAAAAGAATATTGATCAGAAAATGGGCACATTAGGTAGCGATGTTCAAATCAGAAATGGCTATGACATCATGATTGAATAAAGCTATATTTTTTCATGCAAAATTTATAACATAAACTCAGGGTATTTAGGTATATTAGTATAAACTACTCAAAAATTAAATATTTATGATTTTTAATAAATATTATTATCTATTGATTACAATGAAAACATACATTTCAAAAATAATTAAACTTTAAAGAAATGAAAGAAATTATCTTGAAGGGTGCACTCAAAGCTAATAAGAAATAATGATTAATTCCAATAATGTCTAATGATAATATTTTTCCAATTTTTTTTTAAATATCTTCTAAATTTAACCAAAATACACAGAGCAAGAAAATAATATTTACAATGTAAAATATTAACTAGTATTAATTAGTTTAGAAAATAAATTCTAAGAACAAATTTTATTTTCAAGAAAATACATTTTTGAACAAGTTTGTCAAAATATTGTGGCAAACATGCACTCCTCTCATTCACACCACACTATTCTCCATTTAGGTTATTAATTTTCAAAATTTGAGAGGCTAGAAATGAAAATTATCTAGAAGCTGCCAAAAATGTTTAACAACAAATAAAGTATTATCTTGGGAGTTTTTAACACAAAAATTTATGTTTTTACAGCTGATGTTAGTTTCTGTGTACATAACATTTGTTTGGATTTTTCCTACATTATGTGTTAGTGTACATGGAAAGTTTGTTTATCTTACTGGATACACCATCTTGAAAATTTGAAAGTTAATGATGAAATCAATAGCTAATAAATTGAATTAACCTACATATCTCTGGTGTCAAATGTATGTACTATAGCAATGATACATAATATTGAAATTTCTAGAACTGGATAAAATGATTCATTTTATGTTTCTTTGCCAGATTTTTGGAATTCAAACAGTGTTTTCATTTTACTCGTCAACAGGGTGCCAAAATCTATGTTTTGCATCACAAAAAAATGTTTTTTTTGGCATTATCTCAGTTTTCTTTACAAAAATGAAACGGTTTAAAATATTTTTCTGATTAAGAGAACAAAGAAATATATATTTTGGCATAATGCTTACCAGGGTGCCATGAGCTACCATTTTTGAGTGTGCACTTTTTTTGGCTAAACTTTGAATGTGGAATGCATTCGCAAAACGCAAAATCCAAAAAATGACACCCTGCTCCCTACCCTCCCCGACCTCCCGGAAGGATCCACAATTGACTATTTATTCATAACAATATGAAGTACATAGTTACTAGCATATACTGATAGCCTGGCAGTATGTAAAACAAAAAATAATTAAATGCATCAGGTTTTTGAAAATGTGGAAAAATCAGGGTTTTCTTCCTTTTGTTTAAATTTCAGGTTTTAAGCCAATGTATCAATAATATAGTACACATCTCTTATAACAAGCCAACGATGAAAATAATAGACTAATAATGAATAAATTAAAAATTACATATTTTAATGTCAACAGCTCTCAAACATCTTCATCGCAGAGCCCGTTCGTTGTGAAATTTTACCCCTTGGATCGAATCCGGGAGTACACAAAGTAAAATCTCCAATATTTCTCAAAGAACATAACCGCCCCCCTTGACGACGTCAGCAACAACAAACAATGAGGCAAATCTATTGGTCAGAAATATGCAGACGACAAGAAAAACAAATGACAATCTATATTTAAGCGAATGGACAGTGCTTATGAAATGTCAACATAGGTCATGATTGGCTGTCACCATAAAACTTGTCGCTGATTAGTGGATCAAAAATCCAAAATCCGGGGTTGGATCCCATGCCTTAAATTTTTGAAAGAACAGAAACCACCATTTTGGATTCAATCCCGGATACGATCCGGCTCACAATGAATGGGTCTCAGGTTCCTGAAAGTGAATTTTTTGTTGGACTCCCAACAACTCAATTTTTCAAAATTGAACTCCAATAATCCAAAAAGACTCAATTTTGACCATAAATTAGAGTTGAGCCTTGAAAAATCAGGTTTAATTAGTCCTAGATTGTAATTGTTTTGAAATTGTCCCAATCAATAGTACAGACATGACACTAGACTGCAGGCAAAAACAAGGTTAATATTACCAACACTGGCCTTTTCACTATAGTTTTTAGCCAAAATAGCTTTTATAAAAACTTTAATGATTAAATATGTTCATTAAGCTACAAACTGTTGAAGTATATGCAATATTAAAGTAATTACAAGAACATATAGATCAAATCATACGTCTGGTTGTGCATATGTTGAAACAAGGCTTAAGCTAAATTTACTTCTTAAATAGTGTTTTTGGCCACAGAAAACCATTTAAGGAGCAAAGCCAGGTATAGTTTTGTTTGGTGGATCACGATAATGCTAAAATTTACTTGAATACTGGTTTATGTAGCCTAACTGCCTAAATCTTATTTGAAATGACATTACTCGGGTGTGAAGTCGCAAACAAACCAAACCGTTGTCGTGCAATGGGGTCTGTCTTGGTAATATTTACCAAAAACAGCCCTAAAATTGTTTACCATTCAAATAATTAGGCCCTTTGTAGCTATACTTATATTAAAATAAGCTTATTGTAGGAACACTTGAGTTTTTTCCATTTTTATTTAAACCGTCTTCTTATCAATAATAATCAGTGACAAAGAAATTATAATGTTTACAACTAACTGGCAACTTCACTAATATAGAGATTAGTGGAGTTTCAAGTTGCAGACCAATTTGCTAAGATAGATAGGCCCTTTGATTAAGTAAAACATAACTATATTTGTTTTATTTTATACTTTGACTGCTATAAAACGTATCTATAGTGTTTTTCCATTTGAATTACTCTCAATTATCCCTATTTAAACCTTGTTATTAGTAGGATGGTAAAGATAAACGTCTCTTCAACTCAGGGTATTACTATTTGATGAATTCTTGAACAATGGTCGTATATTGTAATTTAAAGGCAACTGTTCAAGAAGTCGTCAAAAAATAATGCCCTGTTTGACTCTCCGAACCTGATTCTCCGGTTATACCTTCAAAATTTTTGTGCTTTCTCGCATAATTTCTTTACAAATTATGTTCCTTAGAAATACTTGTACATGATTGTCAAATCAAACATGCTCTTTTTTGAGCTATTTTCAATAAAAAAAAAGTGTTGCAACTGTCTATTTTCATTAGATAATTTTCTCTTTTTTTGAACATTAGATACTCCAGCCATAAGTTTGGATAAAATAGAAAATAAAAAAAGGAAAACCAAATTATTTCACTTTAATTACAAAATAATCTTGACCTAAATTATAAAATAAATTGTGTTGTAATCAAGAACTAACAATTTAAGGCTTAAATTGTTAGTTCTTGATTACAAAAAAAATTATTTTATAATAAAAAAAATTAAAATTAATAGCTTTAATATATTATATAAGTTAATAATTATTAATTGTGATATTAAGGACTGAAAATTTAGAGTTCATAATATCACAATAATAAATATTTACTTGATAATTATAAACTAGAATATACTAAAAAGCTTTTAATTTTCATAAACGATCACAACTCGCATCCTGCGTTAATGATGAGAACAACGATTTTGTTAAAAATATTTTCGATAATTGGTGCCTATATAACTTATTTATGTGATTTATGGAGAGTAATTAAAAGAATATTTTTTATTAGTTTATTTAAATAACACCAAAAAAAAACAAAGGATAAAAGTGGCATCTCTTAGCCAGAGCATCAACTATTGAATGTGACTTCTGATTGGCTGCCAGTAAAAAAATAAGTCTGATTATGCAATATTCATTAAATTACTTGATATGGAAAAATGAAAGGAAAACCATATAATCATAAATAATATAAAAGTTTTTCTTAAAAAGTGAATTAATTCTAATACTATACTTACATAACTAGATAATTTTCAATTTTCAAAATCAGAGACTAACAGCTTGTAATAGGGGTTTCCGATTATTTATTAAAAAATAAAGATTTGACAAATGCCATTGCAGGCCATACCTCCGTGGGCTGCATGCGGCCCGCGGGACACAGGTTGTGCATCCCTGCAATAATCTGTAAAATATATGTAAGTTAACCAATAAATTTATTTATTCAAATAAATGACCCACCTATTGATTCGTTTATAAATTTTTCTCACTTTGTTTTTCCAAAAACTTCTTTCATGATGGTAAAACTACAGTGTTTATTAATATGTTTGAATTACAGGGAAACATCGATTAACGTAAACATTAAGGAGGTACGTAATTCAGTTTACGTTAATCGGATATATTTATAGTTCGTTTTCTGTTTTGGTTTGTTATAGAGGGATGACTACAGAAAATTTACTTCAATCGAACATAGTTTGAGTTCGTTTTATTTTGTATTTGTTTACACTAAGTTTATATTAGTATTTATTAATGTGTACATATTAGTACAGTGAAAATAGTTATATAAGAAGAATACAAAACGAAAATAATTAACCTTACACACCTACCTAAAGCTAAAGTTAAGAAGTTTATTTAATTTATTCATCAGTTTCTTCACCATGCCTTAATTCCTTGTAGCATAGCATACTAATTTCAATACCATTTACTATTTGCACGGTTCTCTGTTTATGAAGGTCAATATTTATTAGTTGGTTCTTGAATGTATCGAAGGCGTGAAATAATGAATCCAGTTGGTTTTCATTTAACGTATTTATTGATGAAGGAAATTAACAATCAAAATATTCATCATCATGTGATTAAATTCATGCGAAACCAAATGTTTTGCCCGTTGCAGGATGTCCTGAAGCGTTATCTAATAGAAGTAACGTTTTGAAAGCAAGATTTATGTCTTTGCAATATTGTTCCACATAGATTTTAGCTTCATATCTTCCTCAGCATTTCCACCTAGCAGAAATGTAAGGCGATTTTTGTCTCATCAAGATTGAAAACTTGTTAATAGTCGTGACCTTCTTCTTTTATAATTTTCTTCAAAAATTATAGAAATTCGGTGACTGGATTTTGGTCAGCACCTGCAGCTTCTGCCACAATTTTGACGTTGTGTAGTGACTAGTCCAAAGCGTTTCTTAAACCTTGCAAACCATCCACTACTAACAATAAAGTCGCTTTGAAGTTTTACCTTTAGACTCATGCTCACTGATATACAGTATATTAAGAGGGGCAATGCTTTTCTATTAAATGATGTTCATGTCTACGGGAATTCGTCTTTCGATATATAATCTTTGATCCATATATATAGTCTTTCCATTTTAATCACCGATGTGCCTTTATATCTGATTGTCTTATAAACCTTATAAACTTCATTGTTCTTTATTATGCGTTGCACAGTTGAAATGGGAAGTTAAATATATTGTTCTTCTTTTTCTCTTCGAATTCATGACTGCTACATATTCGTTGTCCAGTTTGTCCATATTAATCATAGGGCAAATTAAATAAGTATAGAGAATAGCATGCGCTTATACAGATAAATGCACTACTGACTGTTTAAAACACGGAGCACAACGAAAATTACTAGGAGTACTAAAAATTTCAAATACTTAAATTTTAAGTTAAATTATTATTTACATGTAATGCTAATTGCAACCAATTTACAATAATAGTTGTGTTTGAATATTATAAAAAGTTTAAATTCGTTGCAAAGGTAGTGCGTATGTTGTATTTAACTTTGCTAAATATTTACTTTCTATATATAATAATTGCGAATGTTTCAGTTATGTAAATCACTTGAAGTACATATTTATTTTCAGTTTACCATGAAGGAAATACTTATATGAGTTTAATGCAATGCTTATATTTATCATAGTATCTGCTTTCAGGTTACTAATACAGGTTTTATGAAGTCGAAATACGTTAATCGAGGTCAGGGTATCAAATTATGTTAATCGAGAAATTGTTATCAATTTCTAGGTTTTCTTGTTTTTCAAAAAAGTTATTTGAAACAATCAGAAAATATTAACAAATAATCTTGAAATGTTCTTTTTAATACATGTATAATTGTATTGAAGTTATATGATGTAAGATTGTGTATGCCTTACCATTATCACACTGGCCAAAAACAACAAAATTAAATTGTCTAGGTTATTTTCATTTAATTTTGGTTCTCTGATTCCATTGATTTTGCTCAATCCGGTCACTTCTTGAGGATTTCTTGACATGTACAGGTACTTTTCTTATATTGTATACACCGCTGGATTGTGATACTCAATGAATGAACCATTACTTTATCTTAAGAATCTCTATCGAACATTTTTCAAAGAAGAGCTTGACAACCTTAACCCCGGCTTAAGATAAGAAATATCAACTAAAAATCACACGGAAATGTAATCGATTTAGTTCGGAGATCTAATATTTTTTAAAATCGGCTTGGCAAACGAGTCTAAAATGAGACATGAGAACAGGTTGTCATTTTTCACAATTGCTATGAATCAGTTGAAAAAAATTGAGCTATTTACAAAAAAACGGCAACTCTGTTTTATCGTTGCAATAGTATTGGTATTATATAACATATAGCCAATAGCTGCATTCTAGTTCACACTAGTTCACCTGTTGCCGAAGGTGAATGCCAATCACTTAAGTAAGCGTTTACAGAATATGTGAGGAAGTCAGAACTTTTAAAGGACTCCAAAAGACAACCTCAACGTAGAATAAATTAAAAAAAACTTTAAAACCTTAAAAAAGACACCCTCAAAGTAGAAAAAACTTTAAAACCGTATAAAAAACTTCAGAGTAGAAAAACCTTAAAATTTGAAGAGTGAAGAAGAGTTTAAACGGTTTATTTAAATCTATCGACATTAATTATAACACGATTTCAATGTTTTAACCTTTAAACTTGCACTAAAATTTTAATCTTCAAAACCTTAGCTGAAATTATATTTTTTAACTTTTAAGCTTTAAACCCTTAACCAAAAATGAAATATCTTAACCCTTAATCTTCAAAGTAAGTTACGTCCACTCAATAATATTTCTTTTTAAAGTAATTCAGTCTTATGGAAAACAACTCAAACAAATATTTACATCAGCTCAGCCATCCAACCTTACAATCAAGACTTATGTGCAATTATTTTAGTTCCACTAAATCTTGCCATTTTTTGTTTTCATACTTTTTTTCTCTTCAATTGTCATGATTATTTAAATACATGAAGTTTGGGTTCCATAATCCTTCCCTTATATTTTTCCATGAACTGAAATATGGCTTTGGTATGCTGCAAACTGAACTTTTATGATTAAATAATATTTGTAGTTGATTTTCAATTATTTACCTTATATGATGGTTTTTGTGCAGAACAAAACCATAAAAGCGTTTGGAAATATAAAAACCAAGCACATCGTTAAAATAATTAATATAATCAAAAAACAATCTACAAAAGAGCAATGATTTTAATTTAAAAAAAGTAACGAAAATGAAAAAAGTATCATAAATAAATAACAAAAAGTGATGTAGTGCACGATACAAAAGAAGGAGTTCGTGTGTAAAACTCGGAACTGCTCTGCCTGAAAGTGACATGTTTTATTACAATGAAAATTTAGGGAAAGTTCATTCAATTCAGATGTTATATTGACAGCGCTGTCATTTTGACGCTTTCACGGCTAAACAGTTTGTTGATAACACAGTTGATGTTGCAACAGTTTTTAATATACGATATTTCCCATTTAAATGAATTTCAACCAAAGTTTTTAGGATTTTTTTTTAATTTTTATGCTTATGCTTTCTAATAAATTGAAAAGTTTGAGTTGAATTACTATTATAAGGTTGAGTGCTACACTACACACATCACCATGCATGCATGCATTATAAAAAGAGAGCTAAGTTGGTGAAACAGAAAGGAAGAAAGGAAAACTAATATCAGGTAGAGGTGTCACATTTATTATATATCGAATTTTATTTGATATTCAATTGATCAGCGGAAACACATTCCATTATGTTTGATTATTTGAAAAACAATTTTTTTCTTTCGTATAAACATATGTTTACTGTTTTTAATAATGTGTCATTGTAAATCGTGGAGTGTTACCAAAGAGATTTACTATAGAAGAATGTAATTTTTGTTATTGCGTTTGCCGTTTTTTATTATTCTGCTTTTTTGGACGGTTTCGCCAATGTAATTTGAACGTATATAAAGTTTGTAGACTTTTTGTTATTTAACAATCAATTATAAGCATTTATAACTCAAGTTTTGTTCTATTATTTCAAGAAGGCTTGAGCAGCCTCCTAACGCATAAATCATAGTGTAAATTTAAGCTTTTTTGAAATTGTTTTTATTTTATTGATTTAATTAGCACGAGTGAATGATACGCAATGAAAGCTGTGTTTGTATGTTAAACAAGTGTCCAAAATTGTGTAATTTTTTAATTAAATTATATATTGTAATATACTAACACTTTTCTTTCATTTATTTCCAATAACATTCTTTTTAAACCTTACAAAATTGGTTAAGCATGAATTTGATGATAAATGGACTTAGTCTAGATTCTAAAAGGTCTTAAAATTTAAAATATTAAAAAAAATATAAATTTATGGCAAACAAATCCTTCAGGCATTCTACCTTAGAATGTCCAGTTCTTTCATTTGTTTCTGGGTGCTGTATACCTTATAGGTGTAGTGCCGGGCTTTGCCCGAAATCTATATAACCAATCAATCTTTCATTTGTTTTGAATAAACTATTCTCTAAGCCTTCAAATAAAAACCTTGGTTAACCATGAATTTCAACATTCTTATAAAATGTATGTTTTAATAAGTAACCTCTGATTTCACAAAAAAATCTTAGTGACACCAGTGCAGTGTAGAATGGTATGCTCTTTATTATCATTTGAACAAACTTTAAAAAAAATGGCAAAATTTCACAAATCACACATCGCCCCAACACCAACAACAAAATCAACAATCATAGATCTATTATATAAAATGTTTTTTCGAACACAGTTTAATAACAAACTACTAAAATTATATATAAATCATAATACTTTTTATTTTTAAATTATAATTATAATAAGAAACTAAAGTATATTGTAGACCTTATATTATTATTCATTGGCGTCCAACAGGTATTGGTGCAACCACTTGTAAGCATTTATGCCGACCTATGCAAAAGCTGAAACGCCTAAGTCGGCTACTTCAATGATTCGATATAGCAGAAAAGTAATAAATTTGTTAAACAAGATTGATTCAAACTCTTTTCCTGTGTCAAAAAAGTTGAAATTGATGTTGTAAGCTTAGAAGAAAAGTTTAATAAATTGATCTCATTTATTACAGTTAGACACGTGGGTGGCGATCGAGGAGAAACTGAACACTTTGACCATTACTTGTGACACCGGCGATACATAAGTCCATTGGCTTATTCCAGCTTATGTAATGTCAGTGATAGATACCAAGTTCGCTTAGGTTTTATTAGATTTATAAGGTAAATATTTGGCTGTAAAATTAATTAAAAAAATGAACTAACTTGATTCATATCACTGGTGCTACAAGAAACGGTTAAGGTGTTAATTTATACAAAATAGATACTGTTGCACAATTTATTTCTTTAATAAAACTTTTTAGCTTCGTTCTAGCATCATCTAAAGTTTACAGATTTAGGATACATTTATTCCAAATACACACACACACACACACACACACACACACACACACACACACACACACACACACACACACACAAACACACACA
>JARUHE010350968.1:0-10081 GCA_031471125.1 Archaeomysis grebnitzkii
TATATATATATATATATATATATATTAATTTTTCAAATCAAATTTCATCGAAGTATTTTCTTGTTTTAGGGGAGTTCATTTCACATAAATTTGACTTTTTCTATTAATTGTTAAACGAAATTCAAAATTATAATTCAATTATAATCTAATTAATTCATCAGCGTTCGCTTTTACCAACATTTAGATTTTTACCTTTTCCTTAAAATTTGCTCTAAAAAATGCCTTGGGAGAAATCAATGTCCGCAAATCAAATTACACTGAGTTAGTTTAGTGATGTAGGGTACCACCCCAAGATTCGAACACTCACGAAGTTCGAACAACGCACCTGTAAACTTTATTAAGGAACGCACCAAGTTATTTACACCTCTTATAATACACATAAGTACAAAATTACATCATAAAATACAAATATAAATCACTAAATTATAATTATAAACGTTTGCTGCACACAAAATTTAACTTTTTTATCACAAACATCGGGAACATTTAAGAATATAATTATATTTTTAGTCAGGTTCGAACATCTGTTTGAATGTTTATGAACATGTATAAATTGTCGAACACCGAAAGCAATGCAACATCAATGTCATACAAGACAATGCATTCTCCATTTAAGTGTTATGTTAAGATAAGTAACTTTTTAATAATTCACAGGAAGGAGAAAACAAACTTTTAAGATGAAAATATTGCTAGTATAATATTGATAGTATGTAACATATATGAAAGTGTAAAGAAGAAAAAACAGAAAGAAAAGTAAGAAGAATTGTAGAAAAGGGAAGAGAGGAAAATGCTAAGATCATTTAAGAAGATCAGATACAACAAGTTAAGAAATAAAAATGTTGAATCGTCAGAAGGTGAAGACTTCATTCCCTTACATTCGATGCTAATAACGTGTCTGATGATCTGTTTCTCAATCGTTTTATTTTAATGCAAATAAACATGTTTCACATAATCCGTACTTGAACATATAATAATGCTATTCAAGCCTATCTGGAATTTTTGAAAGTTATTTTAATTTTTTTAAATACATCTAAAGCTCTTCGAACATATGAGAGTTATTCGAAAATACATCGAATATATGATAAGTGTTTAAGAAAAATGTGTTTTTAATATTGTTTATAAATTTTTTTTTTTCGACTAGAAATTAGTGTAACTAGTAATCCACGAACCGAACGATTCAAATGTCTCATGACCATTTATTCAGTAACCTAAAAAAATCTATCTCCACAAATGTCAATGAAAAATGGTATTACAAAGTGAGAAAACATAATTTAATCAAAAAATCACATTAGAGACTATGTATACTTCACTTCCCATCCATTGATATATAAATCAAGCCAAAATAAGAAAACGAAATTTTGTTAAAAAAAATCCAAGTTAGTTTGATGAAAAAATGTAGATAAAAAGTGATAAAATTAAATAAAAATGCCTAGTAATATATTAAAACCAATACTCAAACCTAAAAAAATAATAAGATTGTAGATTATATATAAGCATTCAAGTCATTGTCTAACGCCGACGACAACCACGACATCGGAATTGCATTGCTACGCCTATGTAGAGCTTTGCTATGCACGCTCGACAAAAACTAATTGCAAAGAAATTAATAAATACAGTTCTAGTGCTAACTGTGTTTGAACTTTGGAGCAGAACCCTACAATGAGTAACAAAAATTAAAATACTTCTTGTGCAATTTTTTTTATCACATATAAATTGTCTAAGGAAGGAGTTTCTGTACATGTGATTCAAAGTAATTGTATTTGTAATGAATATTATCTCAAATAAAAAATTAACTGTGTCCATATCTTACAAGTTTTAAATTGATACTCAATAGATTATCCAGGGCAAGTTCCTCAAAACCAGTACGTGTGATTATATGATAGAATATACCTTTGAAATACTTTTAATAGATGGCTGTAACAGATTTTTATTCTGATAGTCGCCCTGAACATGTTCTTTCACTAAGAGTCTAAAATCGAATTTCATTGAATGTTATCCTGAAAATATTCTTTTAATAAAATAAAATAAACTTTATGGAAAAAATATCCAGAAATGCTATAAATAATCTACTTTTTTCTATATTATTATTTGGTATAGAATTTTTATACATTTTACGAAATCTACCAAAAAATCTCAACAACAAAGTACAATTTTAATTAAGCTTTTACATTAATGTGACAATAAGCAAATATTTTAAGATTTTAAGATTGAAATTCGGTTCTAACAATAGAATATTTTAACAAGTGGAGTATATTTTCATAAGCATTAAATCTCGTGATTCCTCAAGCCCATATGCTTAAATAATCGTTGTTATGATTTGTATATTTTTAACCTTACTTCAAGAGTTGAAAAATGCATTTTGATAACAACTCAAAATAATGTATATATTTTTTATCTTTGTTTGATATTTGTTAATTAGTTATTGCCTTTCTGTTATTAGTGAATTATCTTTAGTACCTAATAACGGTATAATACCTTCATCCTTCAAGGAATACACATCAGAAAATCATTTAATGATACATTTGGGACTTTCTCAAATTAAGTTCAATGCATTTTTAGGAAATAGCTTGTCACAGGAAATATTATTCAAGGCATTTTTTAGCTCAAACAATTCATTGATCCGTTTCATTTTTTTTCGATTTGGAACTTTTATTGTCACTAAAATATTTGATTGGATTATTTAGTCAATTGAAATTGTGTCATCAACGGAATTCGCTTTTATCATTTCTGTGCAAACATTTTTATGGAAAAATCACGAGTTTTGGACCATATAAAATCGGAAATATTTTCACTTTTTCATTTTTGTTTCAAATTTGAATTTAGTTCCATTTTTGTCAACATGAACTTTGATTTGTTTTGAATTTTTTTATTCAATTTTATTTGTATTTAAATATTGCATGATGAGTGTCGCCTGGTTAGGAGCATCTCCAACTGTTGGGTTTATTTCTATATAAAACAATACCACCACTAGACAAAATCAGCTGAGAGAGAACTCAAAGTAAAGTTAATGTTTAGGTTTATAAATTGTTCAAATGTATTTTGTCTGGAAAAATCTACTAAACCATCAGGGCTTTTAAAACATTACTATTTATTATATGAACTAATATGTGTAAAACATTTGTGCTTTCTTTGTAAATTATTAACATAATTAAAACATCTCACTTTTAACTTATTCGAAATGTATTTATATAATAACAATAATAATAATAATGTTCATAATAATATTAATATTAATAATAATGATAATATAATGATGTTTGTATAACGCGCATTGAAATATAATTTATCAACTACGATTCACAAAAATAAATAACTAATTCAATAAATGCTTCCTGAAAGAGATGAGTTTTTAGCAATCTCGTAAAAGTCGTTAAACTGCAGTGGATCTCAATTACCGAAGCAATAAATTCCAGATGATAAAAGCTAACTAGGACAATTCCTTTTTCCAATGTTCAAGTTTGCCTTGGAACCTTCAAAAACGACTTGTCCCTTGAAGAAGCGCGTGCGAGAGTGTACAAGGCTGAATTAGGACTGCTGGGTGTTCCATGCAGACATTGCATGGCATTAACGATATCTCATCGGGAGCCAGTGCAATGTAATGTGAGACCATCGTATTTTGAATAGTTTCAACTTTTTCAAATCTAGAATATAGCAAGTTAAAATAAAGAAAAATTCTGCTATAAATGAATGAACTAAAGCGTAAGTGTCATCATGTGAGATATAGTTACGCAATTGTCTGATTCGAGTTAATTTAGAATAAGCTTATGGGGTGGTTAGTATTGAACAGATCTCCCAAGCTTCGAGCTGAAAGTGAAGAAGTTATTACTGTGGCGCTAAACGATGATGTAAAGCTGTACATTTTTGACAATTGAGGTATCGTTTCGATTATTAAGAATTCAGTTTTATTTCAATTTAATTTACAATATATTTATGTCATATACTTTAATTTCATTAAACATATTTCAATTCTATGAATTGCTTCCGTTATTGAAAGATCATCTGATAACTGGTTGGAAGGATGAATATATCTGATTTTCGTCAGTATATCTACCAATGGTAATTAAATGTTTTTCAATTATGTTATAGAATTAGCCAATGTACATAAGAAAACCCATTGGACCATTGAGGTAATCTGTGTTTGAAGTTGAATACTCTCGAATATGTATTATGCATACTTACCCTAAGTGAAACGGTGTGTTTGAGACATCGAACTCATTTTACAAATATAAATAGAATGTACTATGGTCTACAGTGTCAAAGGCAGCACTGTGGTCAAGCAACAATAATATAGTAGTTTTTTGGCTGCTTATATTTTTAATTATGTCGTTTTGAATTTTAATTAATAGCGCTTCAGTACTATTATTAGGTTTATAGGTTGAATTGTGCCTAGCATAGCTATGACAATTATTTAACTAATTTTCTATATGATTCAATGCTGATTTATCTTGCAATTGAAAGGCATATGTGAGATTGCTGATTGGTCAGTATTTATTCAAACCAACGGCAGTGGATTTCTTTGGGATTTTGTAATGGAAGCTGTTTTCCAATTTGAAAGAAATGATCCAGTACTTAGTGATTTATTAATTATTTTACAGACTGTCTTTATAAGAATATCTTTACATCGCTTAAATAATCTAGTTGGAATTGGATCAATTGGCGATAAACTGTTGTTTGATTTAGCTGTGATAGTGTTGATTGCTTCCCCAGATACATGTTCAAATGCTGACATGTCACATTCAGATGGTAGTGTGTCCTCATTGACAACACGAGTGGAAGACTGCATACTATCAATATTTTTTTCTAATATCAAATTTGTTTAGAAAATATGATCTAGAGCTGTTAGGTAGATCAAAATTGTTAGAAAAATCCGCATATTTTGGTTTATTATTTCTATTTGATAGTTTTGATATGAGATAATACAATTTTCTTGTTCATTATTACAGTTTGCTATTAGGTTTTTGAAATATTTTGTTTTTTGCAATATTACAGTGATTTATGTACTTATACAATTTTGCCTTATAAGTTTGGATATTTTAAAAAATCAGCGCATTGCATCTATTGCATTGTATGAATGTGTTGAAAAATAATATAAATATTTAAATAAAAAAAAGGAATATAAAAAAGAAATATGATTAAAGCAATTATTGGCTAAGCCTCAATCAACAAATTAAACATAAAGAATATTAAACCAATCAATCAAAAAGTAAGATTTCAATGATCGAAGTAAAACTATAAATATTTTAAAAACTTAATTCGAGGCTACAAATACAACAATAGATAAAATCTTATCTTAATTATCTATGAACAAGATAAGGTGAGAAATTCAGACAATTAATTCTCATCTTTCTCATATCAGAGTAACCAAAAACATCCACATGTTTTTTTATCTAGAGCTCAATTTTTTTTTTATTTGGATAGCTGTTAATCATTTATCTTTATTAGTCTTTGTATAATTTGTAAAAGAATTGATTTGTTTAACGAGTATTATTGATATAAGAACAGATACAAATTGTTATATTTTCAATTTTCATACATTTTTTGCTTCAAGTATTTAGTACCAAAATTATTAAAGCCTTTTCTCTGTGGAGTCTTACGTTTTTTATAATTCATTTTATATGGATCTGAGCATTGTGGCTCTTGGCTACATGGTAATGTCTATAAAAAATTATTTAAGATCCTTTAGTATTTATTTTGAATTTTTCAAAAAGAAATTCATCCACCCTTCGACCCCGCAGGGGTATGAACTATATTGTAATAATGTTAATTGTTAATTGTAATGATAATAATAATATTTATTATTAAAATGATGATGATGATTATAGTAATTATGATGATAATAATTCAAGTAATAAGGAACACAATAATTATAGTTGTACTAGATTTATAGTACAATTTGAAGGCCTTCTAGTTTTTGTTACTTTTTAGAAGGTTTAAAACAACTTTATTTTAAAATATTTTTTTACCTAGACACCACTTTGTTGAAACATTTTGTTGTTGTTGTCGTTGTTGCTTGTCCTTGTTGTTGTTGTTGCTTGTCCTTGTTGTTGTGTGTGGTTGTTGTTATTATTTGTCTTTGTTGATGCTTGACGTTGTTGCTTGTCCTTGTTGTTGTGTGTGGTTGTTGTTATTATTTGTCTTTGTTGATGCTTGACATTGTTGTTTGTTCTTGTGTTGCGTGTGGTTGTTGTTATTAT
Organism: Archaeomysis grebnitzkii; assembly: GCA_031471125.1. Taxonomy (NCBI): domain Eukaryota; kingdom Metazoa; phylum Arthropoda; class Malacostraca; order Mysida; family Mysidae; genus Archaeomysis; species Archaeomysis grebnitzkii. Next base: position 6,195 of record JARUHE010350968.1, read on the forward strand.
TTGTCTTTGTTGATGCTTGACGTTGTTGTTTGTTCTTGTGTTGCGTGTGGTTGTTGTTGTTATTTGTCTGTGTTTATGTTATCGTTGTTGATTGTTTTTTTGTTGTGTGTGGTTGTTGTTGTTATTTGTCTGTGTTTATGTTATCGTTGTTGATTGTATTTTTTGTTGTGTGTGGTTGTTGTTGTTATTTGTCTGTGTTTATGTTATCGTTGTTGATTGTTTTTTTTGTTGTGTGTGGTTGTTGTTGTTATTTGTCTGTGTTTATGTTATCGTTGTTGATTGTATTTTTGTTGCGTGTTGTTATTTGTCTTTGCTGATGATAGTCGTTGTTGTTTTTGTTATTATCGTTAGATATGTTTTCAATTGCAAACCAATTTAATGGTCGGCTGAAGGTTAATGCCGCATAAGCAAATCTCATTGGCATTGATTCGTGTCTGCTCTAAGGCTATTTCATTGGGCGTTTGAAAGTGGCTGTATTCCCTTAGAATTGCATATGCTAAGCTTACCCTGGTCTGGAAGACGCGCCATATATTGGTTTCATATTCTTATGGTACACATAACTTAATGTGGGTAGTAATATTATGATTGGTATGTAAAGCGGGACACATATTCGATTAGACCCCCCTATATAAAAGCCCAAATATTCCGTTACTATTATTAAAGTAATATAGCATAATACGAAACTATAGTTTTTAGCTATGGCCAATTTCATTTGATATTTAATATTTTGTTATATTTCAAATTATTCAACGCTAATTTATGTAACATTTTTTAACCTTGATAATTCGTAATATTTTCTGATCTTAAAAAATTGTAATTAATTCAGTCTCAGCTGTTTTATAAACACATTTCAAATAGGTTTATTATAAGTCATAATTAAAAATTAATCCATCTTAATTTTTTTAATATTTTGTCTTATAAATTTTTACAAGTTTTAATTGTTTTTTTAAATTTTTTTACCTTACAAGATGTAGATAGTGTAGATTTTTGTGCTTTTCTCAAGAATGGAAAAATATATATAGATACAGTATATCTATCATTGTTATCTTCTTGTTATTGCTACTGTTTTTTATTGATACACATATTGCTTAGATGGTTGATTTTGTTGTTGCTATTATTTTTCGAACAACTTTAATAAAGCAAATGGTATGCCTAAGAATAAGATTAATCCAAAAAATGATATACATTTTTTTGTAATAATAATTCTTTGATTTTTATTTTGGAAATTAAATTTTTCAATGATTCCAAATTATACTTTGAATTTTGTTAAAAATTTATAGATGTACCTGAATGAATTTAATTTCACTTCATATAATATAGTTTTGAACTTTTTTTATTTAGTCTTGGTGGCGAATAAATAATAATAAAAACAAGCATAAATGCAAGAGTAAATGCTATGCAATAAAAGATGTGTTTGTATATTCAAAAAGTTTCTAAATTTGTTTAATTATTAAATACAATTATATATATTAACATTTTTCTTTCATTTATTTATAATGAAGTTCTCCATAAATCTTCAAGCAAAAATCTTGATTATTTTCTAACTTGATAATAAATTAGCCATGTCAAAGAACTCCTAAAATGTCTATTGCTTAGATAAATATATATTTTTGGAAAAAAACGCCATTCAGGTATTCAACCATAGAATCTCTATTTCTTTTATTTGTTTTAAATAAATCTTTCTCTAAACCTTCAAATAAAAATCTCGATTAACCATGAATTCAAACTTTTTTTTATAAAATGTATGTTTTAATAACTAAATACGGATTTCACAAACAAGATCCTAACTGCAGTATGTTGTGTTCATTATCATTTCATTTCATTTAAACAAACTCGTTTGTAGAAATTTTGTTGTTATTATGAAAAATGTGCCAAATTTAGTTAGAGTCCACAAATCATCCACCGCCTCAACAACAACAACCACAACAACAATCAGAGGTCCATTATTGAGGCTGGTTATAAATAATAATGGCTCAATAATAAAGTAATAATAAACAAATAAGTAAAATTAAATAATAATAAATAGAAAACTAAAACAATAAAAGAGAAAAAGATAAACAATAATCAAATAATAAAAAACAAAAACAAATAAATATTTAACAATAAAACAATTGAAAAAATAAATAGTGAATAATTACAAGAAAATAGTTACTAGAATAAATAATTAATATAAAACAACAAAATACATGATATAATAAATAATAAACACCTACAAACAAAAAATAATAGAATAAATAATAAACATATAAAAATAAAAAATACATATCAATAAAATAATTCATAATTATTATTCATATAAGAATCTCTCACTTTCAACTAAAGTTGCACGAGTTTGCCAGCCCGATTAGCTACCAATTCACTTTCTCCTTCTCACCACACCAGAAAAGGTGAGGGTAGTAATGAACAATATAAAAGATGAAGCGGTGCACATAAAGACTATTGGCCTTAGGATCGTTGTTAATTAAATGAAAAATATTTTTGTTTGAGCAAAAATTTCCACATTGTTATTTAATGCATTCATATTTTCACTCTCTGTTCTCTCTGGACTAAATATTTTCTCGTTTGTGACCATCCAAAGCTGTGTACAATGTTTGAAAGACTCACTCATGGACTTGGTATGTAAATGACTGTGTCATGGTATTCATAACATCGAGGTGGTTTTCATAACATCGGGGTGGTGTTCATAATACCGAAGTGGTGTTCATAACACCGGAGTGGTGTTCATAATACCAAAGTGGTGTTCATAATACCGGAGTGGTGTTCATAATACCAGAGTGGTGTTCATAATACCGTGGGGTGTTGACACTTAGGTGGTGAATGTATGTTACATTCATATCCTAGTCTATTGGTACCAAAGTACAAACACAAAACTAATGTTTGGTCCTGAATTATGATCTACAAAATGCCCTTTCATAACCTTACCATCCCCATTTTACTCGGGCCGTGAGACATAACTACTCTCGTCACAACATGTAATAGATATAATCAGAGCTAAAAGTGGTCGCTATATCGAGGTAATAATAAATATATAATTAAATTGACGAATTGTTTTGAAGTTTTGCAATTTATTTTTTCATTATCAATCAAACTTTTTTATTTGTCTAAATGAATTTTTCAATTCTATATAAACAAATATGGCGACTTTGTGAGAAGGAAAAGTTATAATTAAAAAGTATTGATTTTTCCTTTATTTTTCTTCGTCAAATTTATATTTTTGAATTTCATTAATTTTGTTTTTTTTATTATTTTGTTTTTATCATTTATTGGTTTTGTTTTTATTATTTTTATTAGTTTTGTTTTCAGTATTTTTATTCACGTTATTAAAAGTGTCTATACAGTTTTATACAAAGATTATAATACGTATATTATATTAGTTTTTATTTCATAGAATAAATGACTGCATCATTATTAATATTATAACATTGCTTCTTTATATATAAATATTTATATGCATTCTCCTTACAAATATAATAAGAGTAATGATGTTGTAATTTTTTTTGGTTGTACATTTCATACTGTGGAAATATACTATTGATTTTCACAGAATGGAATTTACAACAAAAAATAATAATTAATAACTTCATTATTCTTATTTTTCGATTTGAAACATGTCAGATACTTGTGCCACCGATGGTACATTAATAAATAAATGCTACATTGGTACGATGACTAAGCATTTGTTAAGAAAAAACAATGCATAAATAATATGGAGCTATTAAAGACCACTTCATAACATCATCCTTCGAACAGAAAGAAATATGTTGTGGATAACATCACAATATTAGCAAATACAACGACGTTAAATCTATTGAAACAATTGAGGCGATTTATATAAGATATATATATGTATTTATTTATATAAGATATTTATCTTTATATATACATAT
>JARUHE010350979.1:0-18151 GCA_031471125.1 Archaeomysis grebnitzkii
TTTATATATATATATATATGTATATAACTTTGAGGTTTCATTCCTTCTTGGAAATTTAATAAGTATCAAGAAAACAAAAGCTTTTAGGAAACATACTGTATTTAGTTTTATTTATGTTTTATTTTCTTGCAAGACTTTCAATGAATCATTCGTCGTTTCAAGGATTATTTTGCATCTGTCAAATAAAAGGTAAATTATTCAAAAAGACTACATTAAATAAAATCAAAGAAAATGCAAACTTAAAAGCAACATACATATTTAAGAAGAAAAATTGATACAATTTACATAAAAATTCATGTTGTTAATATGGCAAAATTGCTAGATCTGCTAGAACTCCATCATTCATATTTGGTTTATCTTTTATTATATGCAAAGGACCTAAATTCTTAACTCTTGCGCATGATTATATTTAGTTATAATTGAAAAGTTATTTAATTTAAGAATGTGATTACTAGTGCAATGATGTTTAAAGATAGACCGATTTTTTTGTATTAATGGTAATTAAAGGTAAATTAGTTTTTGCCGAACGCCCAATATATTTCAAAGATTCTACACTGGAATTGTCATTTGGTATTTCCGATGTAAAAGGAATTACATTCCTCACACTCATATTTATAAACTAAATATGAACACTTGTGAGAAAGAAAGATTTTTTGTATACCTGAAGATTCACCCGATTTAAAAATGATTTCTAACACTCATTTTTAAATCCAAGTGTGGGTACATTTTATTTGTTAGTTCTTCAATACTATTTTTTTGTCTGAATGATATCCATAGTATGGAAATTTAATGTTAATACTTAATATTGTATTTAACATTACTATTAATATTAAAGGTGATACAGTTAACAGCTAACAACCTATTATGATATACTCGTATATTGATTTTTATCAAAACAAATCTGAATTTATAAAACTAACTTATATTTTAGTTCCACAAAAAAGACATTAAAAAGACATAATTTATTAACAAACGAAAACTATTTGAATTGGTCACCAGTCCAGGACCAAAATCGGTTGCACATAAATAATTTACTGAACAAATGGTCGAGGTCACCTGAAATCAACATAGTTGTAAGTTCTTGCAAGATATTCTTAATCTGAAATTGCTAGATCAATGTGGCTTACACTACCTCGATTTTAAATTATCTTGTGACGTCAAATATTTTTAAAATAATTATATAATATATTTAAAATAATTGTATTTATTCTTAATTCATAACAAAACATGTTCACATAATTGTTCGTAATTTTTAATAGGCCTTTGTAGCGAAATGTATCATTGTCTATAACTCTTTATGAACTAAATAAAATTAACCCTTTGAGACCAAACAGGAACGAAAGTCCGTACAATAAAAACTTCAACGTATTTGAATCCTTCAGTCAGGCGTTAAATGGTTAAAGTTAATATTGAAAAATCTTATTAACACATTAACCGTTTTTTGTAACACCGGCGATACATAGTTTAAATGGCTTATTGCATCGTATGTAACACTAGTGAAACAAATCAAATTAATTTGTTTTTAATAAATTTATACAGACAAATATTTACCTGTATAAATTTATTAAAAAACATATGTATCACTGGTGCTACATGATATATAATAAGCCATTAAACGTATGTATCACCGGTGTTACAGGAGATATAAACTGTTATTATGTTGTCATATAGTCGTTAAAGAGTTAAGTAATTGGCCTGGTGTAAATATTTTTAGAACTTCAATAACAAACGAAATAAAAAACTTGTAAAACGCGATGTCAATCCACGCTTCTTATTTTACTAATTAAAGAAGAGAAAAAATTAATTAACTCGGGAAATGTTTGTTTTAAATGACGATTAAACAAACAATGATACTCAGCCATTAAATGATAATAATTAAGTAACTCAATCTCTGTTGAAGAACTTCATCTCGCGTTGCAAACGTTTTTATTTATTACATGTCAGTTGTTAGGGAGGGTGGAGGACAACATAAGAGGAAAGGGTTTAAGGATTGTTTTATTTAGGATTTTTATTATTTTTTACTTATTATTTATATTATTTTTGTTTATTACATGTCAGTTGTTAGGGAGGGTGGAGGACAACAAAAGAGAAAAGGTTTAAGGATTGTTTTATTTAGGATTTTTATTGTTTTTCATTTATTTAGAATTAAGGATCAATGAACCGAGGATAGGATATGGATACAACACATAACCGATGCATATGGATGCCAATTGCACAAGTGAGGTAAGCTCTATGTTATTTGAATATAGGCTACCTCACTTGTGCTATTGTCGAGCCATATAATGTTAACCTCATCTATGGTTCAAATGCGGTCAACCATAAAAGTGCAAGTCACACCCAACGTTGCTTAACGTCGCTGTCAACATGACGTAATTTTTCTAATGACAGTTGACTTTCATACTTTCATTCATATCTTAACATTATTTAATCAGTGTTTATTATGATTGTCTTAGTGCATTTAGAGTTTTGTATTTTCAGTATCAAAAATAAAGTAAATAGTGGTGTTGAAAAAAAAGAAAATAGAAAATAGCAAATATAAATAAAACTAAACGTTTATTTCTTTTTCTTATGTAGATTATATGGATCGACACTAACACAAGTTAAGCTTGGCTTAAGCTATCAAGTTCTTTGTTATATTATACTAAACAACTATGACGAATAAATAGAAAAACAAGAGGATGAGACATTTATAAAAATAAAATGAAAAATATATTAAAGTATAAAGATGGTTAGTTAACGACACTGAAAACACTGAACTAACTTTGTATGTCAAAGATAGCCAAACTGACATCATCAAATTAATTAACCTTTGTTTACAGTGCACAGAGTTGGCTCTTCAAATCACATGAATAATAGGCCTTATCGAACTTACACATGAGTACAGTTCGATAAGGCTCAATTGCCTATGTTGTTTGAAGAGCGAGCCCTGTACACTGTAAGCAAAGGCTAAACATTTCGTTATATCAATTTTGACTAACTTAGACATAAAAAGTTATTCAAGTGTTCTCAGTGGACCATTGAATGTTTGAAACACAATTTCCATCTGTCAGCAACGTTAAGTTACACTGTATCTGGTTAGTACATGGATTGGTGACCGTCTTACAAACACCACACGGTGATGACATGTAGGCAGAGTATGAATTTTACACCTATAGCTTGGCTAGTTCCCCCAAATTATAAAAAAACTAAATAATTATATTTATTGTGCAAATGTTTGTTTTCTATTTTGAGGAGTAACTTAAGAAAATAATAAATATATTCTAAAAGAATCTTGGCTTCATTTATCGTTTGACATTCGAGATAAATGAGTGAAAAGACGTTCATTTTTTAGCATAATTGTTTCAAAATTCCTTTTCTATCTTCTCGTTTATCTTCACATCATCCGAGAATAAAACAATTAATTATTATTACCATCATCATTTTTGTGATGACAATCGTAGTGATTAGTGTGATGATGGTGATAAAATTATTGTGATGGTTAAAGTGATGATAAAATAATTGTGATAAAGTATGCAAACATTGAAAGTTTTAAAATAATTTAAACTTCTAATATACTCTGAGGTTTGGTAATTTTGGCTAAGGTATAATAATTTTCATCTTGTAATATGATACTTACATTAATATTGATAATGCATCTACTATTATTAATGTGAGCATTGTTAGGCCTATAAACATTTTTGATTATGATGATGATGCTGAAAATAAGAAATCATAATTACCAAAACAAAGATACAATAACATCAACCATCTTAAGCCAATAAAAAATAACTCATTTCCAAACCTGCCTCTAATTTACCCTTCAGCGTTGGCGACGTCTCATTAGACAGTTCTAGAGTGATCCGGGTTCAGGTTTCACGTGGTCAACACCGACCTGACCTGTCCAACGAACACGTGTCAACTTTGACCTCTGCAGATGTCCTGAGTTGGTGACTGTCACGAAAATCTATTTAATCATGTCACAAGATTGGGTTTTGTCTAATGGGGTTTGTGGTCATTTTTTGTGATTTATGTTTTCTAATTTTGTTTTAATTATTTTGGGTTTTTATCTTTTCTGAACTGTGTGGATGGCGTTGCGTTGAAGACAAACATTATTCGTGTATATACATGATTGAGACAATTTGTTCAGATGAAATGAATAACAAATTAAGCAACTTAGAAATCCATATATCAGTATTAAATATATCTACAAAGTTTTTATAGTAAATAGCTTACAAATTTCAATTAGAAAAATACAGAAACACACATATATATATGTTTTTATATGTATATATATGTAATTATATATATATATATATATATATATATATATATATATATATGTGTGTGTGTGTGTGTGTGCGTATGTGTGTTTGTGTATATATATAGTATGTGTAAGTATGTGTGCATGTGTATCTATACAGCCTATATACATTAAACAGCTATCCCTTTTTCACTAAGGTATCTAAATTTTAATAAAAAGTAATAACAAGGGTTTTGGAAAACATTTTATTATTTATTGTTTTCTTTTTTAAACTTTAATACTATAATTAATTTTGTCCATCATCACAAATAAACATAATCTTCACATCTACAAACATATAACATTTGACTGTTTTAAGCCTTTGGTTCTGAAAAATACAAGGTCGAATTAAGTTTACTTATAAATCATAAAAATAAAAAGTTGGCAACAAATAAAACATATTTTATTGCCTACATTCTTTGAAACTTTAAACACATAAAACTATCGGCAGTTTTAAGAAAATTCAACATTTTTTCGAAAATATTCAAAAAAGAAATTTGGTTTGCAATAAAATTTGGTAAGATTTAATTAATTTAAAAGTTATATTAACAATCTAGAACATAAAAAATACATTTACACTAAAACAATTACAAATTTGAAGTGAAATACAATTTGATACAACTATACATAATATTCAACTATATGACTAAAGTTATCAGAAAATGCAGTAAAATTAATCTTGACATTAGTCCCCCACCCTCCCCAGAAATGATCGTGAAAAAAATGTTTTCTCCAAGTTTGTCTTAATTAAAAATCTGAGCCAAACCTAAAGTACCCCTAAGAAATGGGGTTGCTTCAAGATCTTTGAGAACTTAAGATAATCCTTAATTTTAAATCTTTTAAAGAACCTTGTAAAATCATTAACAAACGAAAGTTCTTATCAAGTTTTCACAAACTTGTGTCGTATATACCTAACAACAAGCATTCGTATTAACTTTGTCACAAGCTTGTGATGTATGCGCCTTATAACGAACGTTTGTTATATGTTCGTCACAAACTTGTGTAGTATGTACCCTATAACAAACCTTTTTTGTATTAAGTTTTTCAGGTTGGTAGTACGATTGTTTTGAGTTTGGTGAATGATTCTATAAGGTTCCTTAAAACATTAAATTAAGGGTTTTCTTAAGTTCGTAAAGATCTTAATCAATCCCATTTTTAGGGGTAATTCTCAGGTTTTTAATTAGGACATACATGGATTTCTAGTTGGGGTTAGGCATTTGGCTACAGCTAAAGGTTTGTTCGTTATGTAAAAATTAAATTGATTAAATGTCAAAAGTATAAAGAAAATAATATGTAAGTACGTTCTTTTTTTATTAATCAGTTTTTTTTTGTTTCTATTAACAATTTCTCAGTAATAAAAAGTAAAAGAATGGCTAGTTAGTGACACTTGATAGACATTGGAACCTACTTTATAAAAACCAGTGCAACTTGTTACGTTCATTATCATCCTTTTTAGCTAATTCACAATGAAAACACTTGACTAAGTTTTATGTCCAAGATAGTTAAAATTTACATCATCAAATTGACTAACCTTTGTTAACAGTACATACATGTTTTCATTCAATCCACTTTCTTGTGACTCAATCAATATAGTATCACATAATCACATTCACATGTGATACAATTTTGATTGAATAACAAGAAATTGTGCACTGTTAGCAAAAGTTAGTCAATTTCATGGTGACAATTTTGATTATCTTAGACATAAAAGTTAGTCAAATTTTTTCAGTGCCATAACTGGTTGACGTTTTTCCCCAATAAGACTGACCAATAATCATAATTATGAAAGATCAAAAGTTCAACAGCAACACGTTTGAAATTAATGAAAAACTTAAGTTCAGCCAACACATTAAAAACAAATATTGTTTATTTAAAAATTTGGAAGAATCTGAAAATTTTATTAAGGTTAAGCTTTAAAACATTTTTAATTTTTAACAGAGCTCTGAAAAAATATTACCAATAGTTCTTTATATAATATTTAATATATTAATGTATTATACAATACAATGCAAAGCGTTTTTGTTTCAATTGTATACTGCCTAGTTACTTCAAAATATTTTTCTTTCAAAGTTATAATAGTTTATAAAACTTAAAAAGTTTTGCTAATAAACATATTTTGATTTTTTATAAAAACAAACATTTTTTATTCGTATTACCAACATTAAAGTTTGGTAAAATTGTTGTCAGTATTGCATATATTTTTATTACAAATTTTGCTGAGTTTTGATCAACTTATTTTTAAATAAAATCATTAATAAAAGTGTTACTGTAATTAAGTAAACTTGATTATTATATATATTAACTGATAATTTAAATATTAAGACATATAATTGTGTAAAGAGTAACATTACTTATCTTGTATATTTATGAATATCTTATTTAATTTTTATCACGTCTAATTAAAAATACTAAAATCTTTTAAAAATATTATTCGTTAAATTATGTTCAAAGCAATGCACTAATTGGATCTGTATGAAGACGTTTGTTAAATAAATCTAAACTGGTTAGCTTATATTAATTTATTATTTAGATTAAAGTAATGAAATAAACTTTATTATAGAACTAATATATTTATGCTTAATGTAGTTTGCTTAACTCATTCATCACTCGGATAAAAAATAGAAATTTGTAAAATTAAAACCAATCTGTTGCCAAAAATACATAATTATCGTGTAAATAACGAGTTCCGAAGTTGCCAGAGACATTAATGGCATAAGTGGCAACTCATTATGGCAATTAGTCTTGTAATCTTTTACTTTGGCGCCAACGATTCTCCCGCCTTTTTCATGCGTCTTTAGATTAATTAAAAAGTCGTTTTGTAAAGCTTTTAACTTCGGCATAAGTATTTAACACAACGCTTATGCTAAATTTTAACACAATGAATAAACAATAATTGAATAATTATCGATTCTTTTAAGAGATAATTATGTTTTGTTTTTGTCACCATTAATTAAGGTCGCTACATCTAGCTTCCAACATAAGGTAAGTATTAGCGACAAATGTTAATGTCTTATCTTTATTTTGCGAAAAAGATATTTCGCAGAAAAGATAACAACCTCTTATAAGCTATGACGAAGCAACATATTTAAAAATGACTTGAAAATTAATTTAAAATTATTTGTATTCCAAATTGATCGTTTTTTTTTTATTTTTGCCGATTTCTAAATATATACATTGTCATATGTCTTAGATAAGGAAAAACAGTTACTAAATGAGGATTAGATACACATTTTGTAATTTGATTTATAACAATATTATAATCATACTTGCTTATTATGAATTATAATTAACTTCTGATGCAACTAACTATAATTTTTAAGAGCATAAGTTTACAATATATCGTTAACAGCAAACATCAAATGAAAACAGCTTCAAACAAATGAGAGTACTAAAACATTACTTGTCACGTTTAATGCTTGAAACTATTTTTTAAATTAAATATGTTTTTAGTTATTTATTCTTTAATAAAAATTTGTTGTTCATATTATAATAATATAATAGTTTTTATTGTTTTGTAATTGTTTTAAATGTAGACAAGTTTATTGTAGATTAAGATTGTTTTATTGATAATAGCACAAGTGAGGTAACTTACATTCAAACAATATAGATTTAACCTCATGTGTGCTATTTTACGATCGATGTATGGTATGCAGCTGCTTGTAGGATTCCTCTCCCTCAACTCAAAAAGAATTACCAACCCTCTTGTTCATCTATATTGAACTTACGAACTCATGATGATTCGCAATTAAATGTTTTGATAATTAATTTCAAAGCTCACTGAAAACACTTGTCTAATGTAGTCAAAATTGACTAACCTTTGTTAACAGTGCCGACGCCAACTTTACTACAGTCCTCATACTTACTTGCCATGAATTTTTGAATATTACAAAAAAATTGGAAACAACTGGTAGCATAGATACCAACCATAATTGTGATATCGACGTAAATTTTCTTCATCTCTGATCAACTTTTTTGATCATAGATCAACTATTTTAACATTGATCGAACGACAAGAAAGTTAATCTCGTATCAAGAAAAGATGGGTCGAGAACGTGTTGAGTAACTAGGAGTTTCGATGTGAAAGGCCTGTAGTAGAGTAGGCGTTGGTGTTAATTTGCTGGTTTTATTAGTTTGCTAATATAAACTCAACTGGTAAGTATTAGCTACGCCAACTCTATTACAGACCTTTCACATCGAAATCCCTATTACACAATACGTTCTCGACCCGTCTTTTCTTGATACGGGATTAACTTTCTTGTTGTTCGATCAATGTAAAAATAATCGATAGCACGATGTTGGTTGGTATCTATGCTACCAGTTGTGTTTCCAATAGTTTTTATCGAGCGCGGGAGCGAAGTGGCGAAGCTCTATATTTTGGTAATAGCCAGAAATTCATGGCAAGTAAGTAAGAGGCCTGTAGTAGAGTCGGCGTTGGTAGTAATATGCCGTTGTTATTAGTTTGCTAGTATAAACTCAAATGGTAAGTGTTAGTATGTTACCATTTTTAGTTTGCTAATATGAACTCAACTGATTAGTCTTAGTGTGCTGTTATTATTAGTTTGCTAATATAAACTCAAATGGTTATTATTAATTTGCTTCTATTATTAGTTTGCTAATATAAACTAAACTTGTTAGAATTAGTATGCTGGTTTTATTAGTTTGCTAATATAGTCTCAACTGGTAAGTATTAGTATGCTATTTGTTAGTTTACTAATAAACTCAACTGGTTAGTATTAGTATGCTGCCATTATTAGTTTGCTAATATAACCTCAACTGGTTAGTATTAGTATTCTATCGGTTTTAGTTTGCTAGTATAAATTAAACTGGTTAGTATTAGTATGTTATCGTTACTTACTTCTAATATAAACTCAACTGGTTAGTATTAATATACTGCCATTGTTAGTTTGTTAACATAACCTCATCTGGTTAGTATAAAAACACAAATGTATTGCATTTTAAAGGTATTGTTTTGTTAACCAATTAATATTAATATTATTAATATTATTATTATTAATATTATTAATATTATTATTATTATTATTATTAATATTATTAATATTATTAATATTATTATTATTAATATTATTATTATTAATATTATTAATATTATTATTATTAATATTATTAATACTATTATTATTAATATTATTAATATTATTATTATTAATATTATTATTATTAATATTATTAATATTATTATTATTAATATATGCTTCTTTTATGTTGTTTTATTTGGACCTAAGCAGTGGTTGCGGTTGGAGCGCGCTACATTGCAGCGCGCTCCGACCGCAACCAGTATTAAATATGCTCATTTGTTGCTATAGATATAAATGCATGGATATTTATAAAGTTTAGTTCAGACTAAACCTGTTTAACTGTTATGTAATTGCTTGTTCTAGGAAGTTTGCTTCCTGACAGGAGTTTTGTACGTAAAACTCTGAACGTAATCCGATTTAATCAATGCTTGGTTAGGGTTGAGAAAAAGGATAACCGGTATCCCACCTTCAGATCCACTAACACTATTTTCGTGATAATGTGTGCCTCCAATTTTAAAATCCTTAACTATTCATCTAACTTTTATTTGGTGAAGATTAAAAGTTTCTTAAAATGTCAAAATGTATATAAACTTGTTGAAATAAAAATTAAATATTCGACGAGTGAAGTTCTGAAAATCTTCCCGATTTACGCCCTGCAATAAACAGCTAATTAATGATTCTAAACTCTAGGTATAGCGAGAAAAAACTTATACTCTAAATCTCTTATTATCTTTATTCAAGTTTGTTCATACTTGCTATATGTGACCTGGTTTAACGAGGCTTACTTTGAGTTTGTAGTCCTGGTTAGAATTTATTTAAAGTTTTATCTCGAAGGTAACGTTTTAAATTTGATTAAATTCAATCATACTTAATTAACCCATTCGTGCCGACGGTCCGCTTTTACGGACAGCTAAAAAATACGCTCTAACAAGCTTAATTACTATGGAAACAAAATAAACTTCAGGCAAAACGTCGGGAAACTTCAGGCACAAATGGGTTAAACACCGTTAACCAATTTGTTAACTTTCGCACTAACAAAACCACTAACAAACCTTTAACAGTTGTTCATCCACTTTATAGCAAAACCAATATGCTTTAATGGAAAAAAAATGGAAATCTTTATCAACCGAATACAGGAATGTGAATCATCAGATTATATTTCTTCATTAAGATGGAGTTTGAGGAAAAAACAAATAATTTTTGTAGCGCAATATAAAATATAAAATAAAAGTCTAAAGATGACAGATTTTTTTTCTGAATTCCAAATGAAATAAATTTGAAAAGATTAAATAAACCTCATTTCTAAAAGAACTTTTGCAGAATAAATTTTTAGGCAATTATTTTTGTCAATTATAAAGACAAAACATTTAGAAATCTCAGAAAAAAATATTTAAGAAAGAAAAATACAAAACTTCTACCTTTTGAAATAAAGACTTTTCTACTGTTTGATGTTTAATTGTATGGATGAAACACATTCAAGAACATTTAATTGTGTTTTTATTTAACAAATACTTTTCAAAAATATTCTACATTGAAATACTTCATTGCAGCTAATCACATTGAATCAAGTTTTTTATATAGTTTAAACTATTTTCAAACACATTTTTGAAAACAATGGACAACTTGGCTTATGCACATTTGTACTTGCTTTTAGTGAAATAATTTGTATACAGTTTTAATTTGTATTATTATTAAACGGTCTGACATTTATGTTGTTTTGAAAATTATATCTGTACTATAAAATGTCTTTACTTAAATAAAACTTAATCAATTATAATTTAGTTTCAATATGTCGGTGCTAAAATTTTATTCTAAGTTACTTAATAGTATGATCTTTCTATGGGCCTTTTGAGTATACATACTAACAATGAAGGCATATATAAATAAACATGAAAGCATACACAATACAAACACTCACTAACATGTACAGACAGACGCACACGAATACGAGTAGATGGCGGAGCACTACTCACACGTATACGTACATTCACCCTCCCCCACACACAAACAATTTGTATAGACTATATAGATACCAAATACTTCTTTCAACAGTTTAAGAAGTTCCTTTTTTGTACAACTTCTTACATTGAAAAGTGTTTCAAAATAACTTTATGCCAACAGTTTTTTTTAGACAATTTCAAACGTCTTTTGTTTCCTCGGTGGAACAAAGATTAATCAGGCAGTCATTTGTTTTCATTTGCTGCGTTTCCATCAAGATTAAGTAAATATATCTCGTACAATGTTTCACATAAGATTCTAGGCTTTCATTGGAATTCATTGCAAATCAATATTTCTCACATAACATTCTAGGGCCTAGGCTATCATTGGAAGTCATTGCAAGTCAATATTTCTCACATAACATTCTAGGGCCTAGGCTATCATTGGAAATCATTGCAAGCCAATATTTCTGTCATAATATTCTAGGCTATCATTGAAATTCATTGCAAGCCAATACTATTTCACATAATATTACAGGCTGTCATAGGAAGTCATTGCAAGCCAATATTTTTCACATACTGCTCTAATCTATCATTGGAAGTCATTGCAAGCCAATAGTTCTCGCATAAAATTCTAAGCTATCATTGGAAGTCATTGCAAGCCAATGCTATTTCACATAATATTCTAGGCTTTCATTGGAAGTCGTTGCAAACCAATATTTCTCGCATAAAATTATAAGCTATCATTGGAAGTCATTGCAAGCCAATGCTATTTCACATAATATTCAAGGCTTTCATTGGAAGTTGTTGCAAACCAATATTTCTCACATAATATTCAAGGCTACCATTGGAAGTAATTGCAAACCAATGCTATTTCACATAATATTCTAGGCTTTCATTGGAAGTCACTGCAATTCAATAGGGGTTCACATAACATTGTAACCTTTGATTGGACGTTATTGCAAGCCAAGAGTATTTCACCAAGTATTCTAGGCTATCATTATATGTAAATTCAGGCCAAAATGTAGTTCACTTACCAATCTAGGTTTTCATTTTAGTTAATGCAAGCCAAGAATATTTCACATAATAGTCTAAGAATTCATTGGAATTCAGCCATTTCAAGCTAAGGGAAATCAATGAAAACCAAGACTATACTCAAAATAGTATAGGCTTTCATTGGAAGTCAATGCAACAAGTCGATAATATTTCACATACTATTGTAGGCTTTCATTGGAAGTCAATGCGAGCCAATGCTCTTTCACATAATGTTCTAGGCTTTCATTGGAAGTCATTGCAAGCTAAGAGAAATCAATTCAAGTCAATAATATTTCACAAAATATTCTAGGCTTTTATTGGAAGTCAAACAAGCCAATAACATCCACATACTGTTCTAGGTGTTCATTCGAATTCAATGCAACCCAAGAACTTTTCACATATTATTCTTGGCTTTCATTGGAAGTCATTGCAAAGAAAGACTAGTTCACATACTATTCTAGGCTTTCATTGGAAATCAATCCAAGCTAAGACAAGTTCACATAATGTTTTAAAGTTCCATTGAAAGTCAATGCAAACTAAAACAAAACAATATTTATTGGAAGTCAATGCTGAATAAAACCTATACAATAAAATTCATATAAGATAGTTTCGTCACAAAGAAACTAAAATAATGAAACCATGAATGGGTAAAACTTCATTTTACATAAAATAATAAATTCGTAGAATAAGATTTTGTTACAAATGGTCCCTGAGCGACCATGCGAAACATAAAATTATCTTTGGTTTGAATTTAAGAACATTTGAACTGAAAATAATTATGTTTCATTTTTAGTTCACTCTCGTATATCACTCGACAGTAAGCTGTTAAAAAATTCAATTGCATCCCAACAAAAACCAAACATTGAGTCATGAGACACTGGAACAACATTTATGACAGCAAATCTTATTATTTACAATTTTCTAATTTAAATTTACTTAATTTATTCCAGGGAAGAATCACATAAACTTGAATAAATGCAAAGTTCTTGAGAAAATTTATTTCCTAACAATTTTTTGTTTCTAAAAATTCTATATAACAATTTTGTTATAATTATGTTAGTACTGTAGGACAATTCATTATTTTGCTTGCAGGCTAACGTAAATAAATATTGAGCATTTGGACATTTTTGTTTTTTTAGTAATGCTATATATAATATCATATTCGTACAGAGTGGTGAACAAACTCTAAAATATAGCTTCACCTGCTTTATTACTGCACTTCAACCTATACCAATGTTTAAACAAATTTTCAATGTAATTTGTACAGCAACGTATTAATGAATGGAGAATGTAGTTTTAATGGGAATATATGCTTAACAATTGAAGTGTTATAACCATGTGGTGTTATAACCATGTGATGTTATAACCATGCAATATTATAACCATGGGATGTTACAATCATTCGATGTTATAGGGTGCGTTGTGACCAGTGTTTTCATTCTCCTTCACTTTCTCTTTCACTTTGGGTACTTATCCTTCCAAATGAAGAAGTCAAGGAGAAAGTGAAGGATAAATTAAAGGAGATTTGTGTACTTACAAAAAATTTGATTTAAATTAAATTGATTTTATTTTTTTAATGTCATTGCACACTTTTATTTATTTAATACAAATTGATTGAAATGTAATTATAAACATTTTATGAGTATTTGTTAGCTGAGACGTAAGGCACCGTTCTATGAGTTACTGTAGAATCTAGATCGTTGTTAGAGTTGTTAGGGTGGTTTATGAACGTGTTTTTTTCAAAAGTAAAATAAATCGTTTCAAAACAACAATTATTTAACATACATAAAATATATATGCATCCTGATTGATCTATTTTAAATAAAGTTTTCTGTAAAACTTTAACTTATGGAAATAACTCTGTTTTTAAGTTTCCGTGACTGCACGTCATCTTTACAACCAGTTTTATTAAAATCTTGATAACTTGATGGAATCAAAATTAAAAAATCTTTATCAGAATTATCATTTACAAATGAAAAAAATAAAAATAAGATGAAATAAATACATCTCAAACTTCATAAATTTATTTCAAAGTAAAAGTTAAGCATTCGTTCACATACCCAAGTTTGACAAATTAAATAGTAACTTACATTTAGTTGGTTACAAAAACATTTTTATTTAAAACCTTTAAATTTAAAAACATCAAAGCTTTATTACAGTCTGTAACAGTTAACTGATGAGATAAATGCAACAGTCGAAAAAGAAAGAGAGAATGTTATGTTGGTTAGAAAGTTGCCAGATATCAATTTCAACAAAATTACTGTGCATTTTATTTCGACAAACGAAATTAGGACAAGGCTTTCGAATTGCATATTGGATGAAATGTAATTCATCAAAAACTACACCATTCAGTTCATAACACTCTGTGGAAACAATACAAAACAAATAAAAACATACACAAACTGTAACGCAATTCAACATTGTGTGAAAAATTCGGGTGTGCGTGTCAATTCGATGCACAACTATTGAAAACGGTCACCGTTCTGTTAAATTGGTCATGTTGTTGGTTTATTTGATGAGTCGTTCAAAAAATGTGAAGGGCCTGGAGTATTTGAAGTTTTGAAGCGTCTTGATGTCGATCAATTATAATTGTGTTCGTAACAAGTTGTTCTCGGGTTACTTTTGAATTGTGTTTTTCCGCAAAATGTTTCTTAATACTACGTTTCCAGGCGTGTTGGGTTAGTCTTTGGGATAAGGTAAAAGTTGTGCGACCTACATATAGTGTTGCAAATGCAACGAACGTTTTTTTTCCTCGATGGTCTTTTTTTGCAAAAAAAACATTTTTTATGAGTTTTTTGTTGTTGTTTATTTTGAGACACTCTATTTTTGTTAGAACAAAGACTTTGTATTAACAATGTAGTAATAATGTAGTAATAATGTAATATAGTAAGGTTTATTTGATAGTGTTGTAACAATTTAAAACTAAAATAATGTATGAAATCAAAATAAAACTATGCAATTAGACATTTTATTCATAATCGATTTTTTTTAAAATAATGCATAGGGGGCTGTTCTTGTATGAAATGGTAAGGTGTTCCATACTTGAGGGGCTGAATGTGCAAAGGACCCTCTCTTTAGTGTGGAAGATTCAAATATTGGTTGGGACAATAATTGGTTGATGCTTCGGAATGGATTGTATGGAGAATACAATAAAAAATATAGGGTTGAGCAACGTTATTGAATGATTTATATGTAATCAATGCAATTTAAAAAAAACTGTTCTATGTTTAATTAATTAATTAATTTTATTTAATTGTTTGTTGGCACCTATAATAATGTATTCAGTATTTGCATTGTTAATGAGTAGATTGTGAGTTAGTAAAAAATGACGGACTGTGTTAACCCATTACCTCCAAAACGTACACATATGTACGTGAAAAATACAAGTTTTTTAATGTCTCTAGATTTATGGAAAATATAGATAGAGACTTGAATTTTTTTTTATGCCATAAAAAACCGCTAATGCTATCTGAAAAGTGTTGTTTATGTTGGTGTTGCAATTTTGACTATTTTTTTCAAGTCAGTCTAATGTGGGCATTTTGCAATGATGGAAAAGTTACACGGCTCTCGTACTTTGTTTTTGTATTCAATGTAAGAACATAAACTTATGTACTATTTATTATTTTTAAAAATCAATTTATCGGTTGGTCCAAATAATGTATACACTATATATTATGATTTTAAAATATATATTTATAATTTATAGCAAAATATACATTATTTTTCTTCATCGTCTAGTTTCTGCATTAAAGTGATTGTCAAGGAGACTAAGCTATGTGCAGCCCACAGGGCAAGACATCAGCCATTATTTTTATACCGGGGTGAACAGGGACATCATCGCCGTCAGTCATGCTATTAAATATTCGAGTGGACATATGAGGGGAGCTTAACGGAAGATATACTGGCAAAAACAAGACATAGATGAAGAATACGATGAATCAAAACACTTTCAACGATGTAACGTGATACCCTCATTTTCTTAACAGTAGCAAGCTTAACAAAGATGAAACTTTCTGGTAATACAATTATTAATGAGACGCCACTCTATCATGTTGAGAACACAAAGTTTTTGTGTATGGGTGGGTCTTGACGACTAGTATTGTGAATTAAAAAGGTGCATCCCCTAATGAAGAGCTCAGACTCATATGTTTATGTATAGTCTATAGCGGTGTTATGATGTTATGTATGGATTCGCGGAGAAAAAACAGCCAGCAACACGGAGTAAAAATCGTGTTTGACAATCTTTTCCATCAACTTCGATTTGATGGACAGCCAGACTAACTAAAGGGTTGTCGGTGCATTGGGCACATCAAGCCTTATGACTGACGAGAGGAAAATGAAGGCCATCTACATTGACGACGACAAATTCATCACGGCCAGGTAAGATGGAGGACTTCTCTACATTACAATCAATATAATGAATTCCGAGCACGTTGGAAATTACAACTAGTAATTTAATAAGTGCTAGATGATATTGAAATAGTCTAGTTTAAACTCTTATTAGTAGTTATAAATTTAAAGCTATATGTTATTCATTAATGTTTATGATTTCTATTTTCCAAAAGTAAAATGACTAAAATTGTTTTAAAATAAAAAATATAATTGTAATCTAAATACTCTCGTGATGCAAGGACATAGATCAAGGGGGATGAACATCAGATGTTGATGTTGTAAAACATTTTTGTGGACGTTGTGGATCTTATATGTCTCCTATTCTTATGCTAATTCATCCACAGTGATACAAAACAGTTATATTGAGGCGCGTATACCTGGTTTTTAAATTTTCAAGTTGTGCCAGCCCATTACTAATAGATATATGTGAGACAATCTTCATCTGAAGGATATGGACATAATACTTCTGTTACTGCTGAACCATTACGACTTTGAGATGGACAGACTGATGCCTGCTATTTATAATAAAAATACAGGAATGATAATATTGGCTACGTTATCTTCATGAATGTGTTCCCAATTCAGGGATTGCAGGGCCAGGTCCGTTTATTTATTCTACGTTTCATGGGTTCTACTGTACTAATAATTGTAATATTTGTAAGATAAAAGGTTAAGTATATTAAAAGTATGCAAAACATGTTAGTAAAGCTTTGCAATAGAAACAAACCCATTTTTATGCGTAAATACCTTTTTTTCGTGTTGGATATACAGTACGTTTTGGGACGGATGCATGTATCGTATGGGCTTCGACCCGAACGTACATATATGTACGTACAAAAATATCGGACTTCCGTTTAAAATTTGAGAAAAATTTAATTTGTTTGGCAATATGGGACATGTCAGTAGGTCCTGTTTCAAATTTGATAAAAAAAACTTCGAGCGGATCTATACTCTGGAGGTAATGGGTTAATACATGTTTCTATTTTATTGTAAGCTTCCATATAAGTCGATTGATCAGGTTTAAATGAAAAGTAAACCTGATGGTCATCAGCACAGCCAGCTATGTTAGGTAAATATTAATCTGTAATAGTATAGTGATGGTATGTATGTATTGGCTAGTATGGGCCCTTGGAAAATTCCTTTTGGCACTCCATGTCGACTGACTCTATGAAAAAAGATTTTCTGAAATATTGAAACTGTAGTATAGAATGTTCATGAGTCTATTATGTTTTACTGTGTCAAAGGCTGGTCATAGGTCAAGTAAAGTTAGAAATGGTATGAGTTGCTTGTTTATGTTATTGAGAGGATCATATACTATTTTTATAAGAGTGATTTCACAGCTAGCATGATGTTTGTATGCATAGTTGTAATTGTAATATGCAGATATTAAAATTGTATTGTTGAAAAACTTTCAAGTTTCTTATTATAAACAAAAACACACATTCGCGAGGATAAGTTTATTTCCAAATATT
>JARUHE010350980.1:0-10081 GCA_031471125.1 Archaeomysis grebnitzkii
ATGTATTACTTTATTTGTAAATGAAAATGTATTTATTGCTATGAGTATACATGTGAGCAACCAAAGCTTTTTGGGTTAAATCACAGCATCACTGATTGTCAATATTGAGGTTGAGTACCAGGTTCGATCCTCTAATTTGGAAGTTGAATTGTCTGTCGAAATTCAAGTAAAATATATTGGTTTGTTTATTTATTTATTTATCTGTTTATTCATTTACTTATTTAATTATTTATTTATTTATTTACTTATGTATTTGTTTACTTATTTATTTGTTTATTTATTTACTTATTTACTTATTTATTTATTTATTTATTTACTTATTTACTTATTTACTTATTTGTTTATTTATTTATTTGTTTACTTATTTACTTATTTGTTTATTTATTTATTTGTTTACTTATTTACTTATTTACTTATTTGTTTATTTATTTATTTGTTTACTTATTTACTTATTTACTTATTTACTTATTTGTTTATTTATTTATTTGTTTACTTATTTACTTATTTACTTATTTGTTTTATTTATTTATTTATTTATTTATTTATTTATTTACTTATTTACCTATTTACTTATTTATTTATTTATTTATTTATTTATTTATTTATTTATTTATAATTTCCTTTGATCTGTTTGAGAATGAAATAAAACTTCAGACATTGCAATTATAAGTAAATAAAAAACATCTCAAGATTCGGTTATTTTTAACCCCGATGATATAAATATAAATCTGGTTTTTATTTGCATATTCATGAGGGTTGAATCTCTTTTAACCCTTTAACGCCCGTAGGGACAAAACAGTGACGATTGTAGGGTTATTTTCAATGCTAACTTCATTGTATTGTAGACCGTAGGGTAATAATAACTAGGCGTTAAAGGGTTAAGCACAAGATGACGCGCCAAATGTACGAGCAAAAGTAAACATTCTTATGCAATAAAATCTTGAATAAATTTCTTTAATTAAAAAACAAACTTTTCACAATATTTGATTTGGCAACGTCGCGTTTCACTGTTTGTTTGTTTGTCTGTTTGTTTGTTTGTTTGCCTGTTTGTTTGTTTGAATATTTGTTTTTAGGAATAACTTTTCTGTTTTATATTCAACAGATTTTTTCTTTTTACGTGTTTGGATAATATTAAAGTTTTTTTTTGTGTTTTTCTATGTTGATGTTTACAGAAAATCAATGTTTTTTTAGAGAGTTATGAATATTTTTGTATTAATTCGAACCTTATGTAAATAATTCTGCATAATTATTCAGAAATATGTTTCGATTTTTGCATATTCTTAATTACTTTAGAATTCCATTACTGTAGATCAAAGTATTTGAATGTTTTTAATATACTTGTTTAACTAAACACACACATACACACACGCACATAAATACACACATTTATACACATACACACATGTATACACATAGACACAATATATACACATAGACACAATATATACACATACACACATGTATACACATACACACATGTATACACATACACACATATACACTCATCCACAACATACATACTAACATATATACACACATATATACCCGTACACACACACACATATACACACATACACATACATACACACATATACACTCATCCGTAACATACATACACACACATCAACAAACACACATACATACACACACACATACACACACGCACATAAATACACACATGCATACACATATACACACATATATACACATACACACATATACACTCATCCACAACATACATACACACATATATACAAATACACACATATATACACATACACACATATATACACATACACACATATATACACATACACACATGTATACACATATACACACATACACACATATACACTCATCCACAACATACATACAAACATATATACAAATACACACATATATACACGTACACACACATACACTCATCCACAACATACATACACACACATCTACAAACACACATAAATACACACACACATACACACACACATACATACACATACATACAAACATACACACATAGTCTCACTCACTATTGTGGATGTTTATTGTATAATAAATTTGAAAAACCTTCCAATATGAGTCGAATGTTGACAAGTTTCAATCCAACGGATTTTAGATAAAAAAAAAGATCCACTTCGTTGAAAAACATTTTTTTTGTCCTTTTTTGTTTTAATTATTTTTTTCTAATTTGTCAATATTATTTATTTTTTTTATATTATTTATTTTTTTTATATTGTATTGTTTTATGTTATTTATTTTTTTATATTATTTGTATTGTTTTATGTTATTTATGTTTTTTATATTATTTGTATTGTTTTATGTTATTTTTTTTTTTTTTATTATTTGTATTGTTTTATGTTATTTTTTTTATATTATTTGTATTGTTTTATGTTATTTATTTTTTTTATATTATTTGTATTGTTTTATGTTATTTTTTTTTTTTATTATTTGTATTGTTTTATGTTATTTATTTTTTTTTATTATTTGTATTGTTTTATGTCATTTTTTTTTATATTATTTGTATTGTTTTATGTTATTTCATGTTTTTATTATTTGTATTGTTTTATGTTATTTATTTTTTTTTATTATTTGTATTGTTTTATGTTATTTATTTTTTATATTATTTGTATTGTTTTATGTTATTTTATGTTTTTATTATTTGTATTGTTTTATGTCAATTTTTTTTATATTATTTGTATTGTTCTATGTTATTTCATGTTTTTATTATTTGTATTGTTCTATGTTATTTATTTTTTTTTATTATTTGTATTGTTTTATGTTATTTATTTTTTATATTATTTGTATTGTTTTGTGTTATTTTACGTTTTTATTATTTGTATTGTTTTATGTTATTTTACAATTTTATTATTTGTATTGTTTTATGTTATTTTATGTTTTTATTATTTGTATTGTTTTATGTTATTTTATGTTTTTATTATTTGTATTGTTTTCTGTTATTTTACGTTTTTATTATTTATATTGTTTTATGTTATTTATACTTTTTTTATTACTTTTATTATTTTCATTTTTATATTATTTTATATTTTTATTATTTTATACTATATTATAATATTATATTATTTGTATTATGTTATATTGTTTTTTATTATTTACATTATTTTTATTACTTTATAATATTTTTATTATTTTTATTTTTTATATTAGTTATATTATATTATTAATATTATAATATTTATATTATTTATTTTAAATTATCAAGTTCAACTGATGGATGTTTAATTGAAATGTGTGTCTCTTAAACTAATGATTTTAGTTATATTAAATTGATAATTTAATAACATACTTTATTTTATTTATTTATTATTATTTTTTATTTTATTTATTCATTATTATTTTTTATTTTATTTATTCATTATTATTTTTTATTTTAATTTAATAATATTTTAATGTTTGAAATATATTTTAATGTAATACTTGATAATTTATTAACATACTATTTTAATTTATTAACATACTATTTTAATTTATTAACATACTATTTTAATTTATTAGAGTATACATTTCAGTATTAAATATTTATTTAAGTTTAACAGATTGAATTGTTTTAATGTAACAATTCTTTATTTTCATTCAATAAATTTAATTGTTTTTGCAATAAATTTAATTGTTTTTGCAATAAATGTAATTGTTTTTTGCAATAAATTTAATTGTTTTATGCAATAAATTTAATTGTTATATTCAATAAATTTAATTGCTTTAGCCCTTCAATTCAAATATTGGTGTCCAATGTTTGCTTACCAATGTACAGTCTAATGCAGAAAATAATAATAATAATAATAATAAAAAAGGTCTCGTACCAAAAAGAAAATAAGTTTTCCACAAAAAATTATGTAATTTATAATAACTAAATTAATTTTATTCTTAATCTTCACCGAAAACATTTGACTAACCTTTATGTCTAAGTTAGTCAAAAGTGACATCATCAAATTGAATAACTTTTTCAACAATGAACACTTTTTGTTTATTCAATCAACTTGCTTGTGTTTCAATCAAAAAACAATGCGATCCGATTTTGAATAAACTACCAAAGTTATTCAAAGTTATTCAATTTGATGTCATTTTTGACTAACTTAAACATAAAAGTTAGTCAATATTTTCTTTGGTCGTTGTTAATGAGTTTGAAAGCTTAGGTTATTTTTTATTACTAAAACCAACGTCTTTTAAAAACAAACTTGATTGATTTCAAACAAATATTGTCTTTTTAGCTCAAACAAGAAAATATTTTTGTTGGTTCAAACAAAGAAAATTTTTTGTTGTTGTTTCAAACAAAAAAAATATTTTTTTGTTGGTTCAAACAAGAAAATATTTTTGTTGTTTCGAACATAATTCAAACAAAGAAGGTCTGACGTTCGAAACCGAGGAAATAGCCGAAGTATTTGTCGATTATCTTAATCTGAAGAATTGTTTTCAAACGACTTCTTCGTCAATAAAATCTTTTCACATTTTTTCGAACTTTTCTAATCAAAGTTGGATTAATTTTCGAATCGCTTTCGATTCATGTCCGAATTATGTAATTAACTTTTCTCTCAATGTTAATTCCTATGTACTTTAGCCCTCCAATGTTAATTTCAATGTACTTTAGCCCTCCAATGTTAATTCCAATGTACTTTGGCCCTCCAATGTTAATTCCAATGTACTTTAGCCCTCCAATGTTAATTCCAATGTACTTTAGCCCTCCAATGCTAATTCCTATGTACCTTAGCCCTCCAATGTTAACTCCAATGTACTTTAGCCCTCCAATGTTAATTCCTATGTACTTTAGCCCTCCAATGTTAATTCCTATGTACTTTGGCCCTCCAATGTTAATTCCAATGTACTTAGCCCTCCAATGTTAATTCCAATGTACTTTAGCCCTCCAATGTTAATTCCAATGTACTTTAGCCCGCCAATGTTAATTCCTATGTACTTTAGCCCTCCAATGTTAATTCCTATGTTATTTAGCCCTCCAATATTAATTCCAATGTACTTTAGCCCTCCAATGTTAATTCCAATGTACTTTAGCCCTCCAATGTTAATTCCAATGTACTTTAGCCCCCCAATGTTAATTCCAATGTACTTTAGCCCCCCAATGTTAATTCCAATGTACTTTAGCCCTCCAATGTTAATTCCTATGTACTTTAGCCCTCCAATGTTAATTCCAATGTACTTTAGCCCTCCAATGTTAATTCCAATGTACTTTAGCCCTCCAATGTTAATTCCAAAGTACCTTAGCCCTCCAATGTTAATTCAAATGTACTTTAGCCCTCCAATGTTAATTCCAATGTAATTTAGAGCTCCAATGTTAATTCCAATGTACTTTAGCCCTCCAATTTTGATTCCAATGTACTTTGACCCTCCAATGTTAATTCCAATGTACTTTAGCCCTCCAATGTTGATTCCAATGTACTTTGACCCTCCAATGTAAATTCCGTTGTACTTTAGCCCTTCAATGTTGATTCCAATGTACTTTGACCCTCCAATGTTAATTCCAATATACTTTAGCCCTTCAATGTTAATTCCAATGTACTTTGGCCCTCCAATGTTAATTCCAATGTAGCTTAGCATTCCAATGTAAATCCATAGTTAGATTGTTTACAATACTAATTTCAATGTATGTTAGTCGTCCAATGTAAATCCAATGATGAACAATCAGTTAGATTATTTGCAATATTAATTACTATGTATTTTAATCCTCCAGTAATAGGCCTAAAGTTAACACTAAACATTGGTGATCGTTTTCAATAATGTTTGTTTTTAAACATTACTTCAAGTGATACAATTCAAACGTTTTATTTAATTGTTATCGAGGAAAATATTTAAACAATTCAATTGTTTTTAAATTATTTAATTGTACGACAACGGTTTGGTTTCTTTGTTACGTCACGCACGGGTGACGTCATTTCAAATAATAATTAAGCTACATAAACCAATATTCAAGTAAATTTTAGCATTATCGTGACCCACCAAACAAAACATAACCTGGCTTTGCTCCTTAAATGTTTTTTTGTGGCCAAAAACATTATTTAAGGAATACATTTAGCCTAAGTTTTGTTTCAACATATGCACAATCAGACTTATGATTTGCCCTATATATGTTATTGTAATTACTTTAGTATTGTATTTATTTCAATAGTTTGTAGCTTAATGAACATATTTAATCATATTAAAGTTTTTATAAAAACTGTTTTTGCTAAAAAGTCTATAGAAAAAAGGGCCCGTGTTGATAATATTAACCATTTAATTATTGTATTAACTAATTAATTTTTTAATTAAAGTTTTTATTATTTAATTATTGTATGAGAGATGTAGCCCAGTTGATATGAAAGCTGCCTGGCACCGGTTCTAAGGCTACTTCATTGTGATTTGAACGTGGCTGTATTCCCTTAAAATTGTATATGTTAAACTTACCCCAGCTTGGAGGACGCGCCATATGTCGGCTGCATATCCTTAGGGCACACATCAATTGATGTGGGTAGTAATATTAAGGTTAATATGTGAAGCGGAGCAGAGATCGGTTAAGTTCGATTAGACCCGTTATACGATATCACCAAATATTATTAATTAATTAATGAATTGTCAATGTTGTGTATTCCTCATTAAAATTGTATTGTCATGTATGTACTTACTAACCCGTATGTGGACTTTAACAGGCCGTGTTCAACAGCAAATAAGATTGCTATCATCTGCTAGAAAATGCGGTCAATAGGCTTAGCAACTATTGAACGCATCCATTGTTTTTTGTTTGATGGCAATATTAGTTTGATTCTGAGAGTCTTTGTTGTAACCCTCCGGACTTTGAACAAAACTTACATTATTTATATTTTCCTTGATTTCCCTTGGTGATATTTTCCTTGGTTGTTTTCCTTGATTTCCCTTGATTATATTTTCCTTGGTTATTTCCCTTGATTATATTTACCTTGATTTCCTTTGATTATATTTTTCTTGTTTTCCTTGATTATATTTTGCTTGATTTCCCTTGGTGATATTTTCCTTGGTTGTTGCCCTTGATTATATTTTCCTTGGTTGTTTCCATTGATTATATTTTCCTTGGTTATTTCCCTTGATTATATTTACCTTGGTTGTTGCCCTTGATTTTATTTTCCTTGGTTGTTTTCCTTGATTTCCCTTGATTATATTTTCCTTAGCTGTTTCCCTTGATTATATTTTCCTTAGCTGTTTTCCTTGATTATATTTTCCTTAGCTGTTTTCCTTGATTATATTTTTCTTGATTGTTTTCCTTGATTTCCCTTGATTATATTTTCCTTGGTTATTTCCCTTGATTATATTTTCCTTGATTTCCTTTGATTATATTTTTCTTGTTTTCCTTGATTATATTTTCCTTGATTTCCCTTGGTTAGATTTTCCTTGATTTCCCTTGATTATATTTTCCTTGTTTTCCTTGATTAAATTTTCCTTGAATTCCCTTGATTTATTTGCCCAAGTTTTCGCCATGCCCTTCAACTGTCATATCTTCCATTTATGTTGGAAGAAAAGTCAAAATTTAAATTTACATCAACACATTGTTTGCCATATGAGCTCTAGTACTGCATTACATGTCAAATAATAATTAAAATATTTTACCCCACTTGAAATTTCCTGTTCTTTTTATTTATAATAAATGTGTTGATTGTTTTAGTCCTAAATATATCTGATGGATCGACAATAGCCCAAGTAAAGCATCTCACATTCAAATAACATTGAGCTTACCTCACTTGTGCTATTGTCGATCTATGTTTTGTACGTTTAGTGTCCATTGTACATCCCTGACTTGGAGGTAACATCCAATCATTGTTAGTTCTAGCATTTTGGTGACACATAAACTAGTTTTTACCAGTTTTATGTAGTTGTGGTTGGTACCCAAAGTCCTTTAGTTATTTAATGGTGAACAATGGGATAGAACCAAATCCACTATTTTCATAAAAAAACAAGCATCGATATAGAGAAATAATAACAAGAATTGAAACAATGATATTCACCAAATTATAATAATAATTCCACCCGTTTTATTGTATTTTATTTTTGCACAGTTATAATTTTTTTTTATAGACTTTTAGACTTTATTTATTCTTGCACAATACAGGAAGGCAATAATATGACAATAATATCACAATAATAATAATAATAATAATAATAATAATAATAATAATAATAATAATAATATCACAATAATATCACAAGGCATAATTGTGATAGGTGATGATCGAGTGAATAAGATCATTTTTTTAACAGTAATACTATAAAAGCCCACTCCGACCTATTGTTGGGAAGTTGAATGTGACTTTCTTCCTTTGAAATATTACATGCTAAGCTTACCGCGGCTTGAAAGAAGCACCATATGTCGGCTACGTATTAATATGGTACACATCACTTGGTGTAGTAGTGATGATAGTCTGAAAATTGTTCATTGAACAGTTCTACAAAAGTTGTAACTAATTTGTATTCAGCCAATAGCTAAATTATCCTCTCGGACCAAAAGTGTTTGTTTTTCAAATTACCAACAAAATAGGATATTCCGTCCACCTTCCATATGTGTTTGTGCCGAACATCCATTGCCTTGTCCGAGCAACGAAACTAATCCTTCCACCGTCCAACAAAAATGAAAAATGATGAGGAATACAAATTGATGAACATTTTTTCTCTCATTCTATTGAATGCATTTCACAAGTTGGCCAAATTTAGAAAGATCAAAGAAACATTAATGGATTGCTGCCAGATGTCAACAAACAAACATCAAGTGAACAAACAAACATATAAATTAATAATGAAATGAACAAACAAATAAGTAAACAAACAATCAAATGCAAAGTGAACAAACAAACAAATAAATAGTTGAAAAACAAACAATTAAATAGTCAAATAAACAAACAAATAAATAGTCAAATAAACAACCAAACAATTAAACAAACAAATAAATAGTCAAATAAGCAAACAAACAAATATATAGTTAAATAAACAAACAAACAATTAAACACAAAACAAATAAACAAACAATCAAATACAAAACAAACGAACGAACGAAATAACGACTTCATCAATTGCGACAAACACCGACGAACGAACGAACGATTTTGTGTGTGATCGATCGCTTCTTATTCGCCCTCGATTTGCACACACTAATGATGATTTCTGTACCCGATGTTGCACGGAGTCGTGTGGAAAATTGTTTCGATAGAGAGAGAGAGAGAGAGAGAGAGAGAGATGATTAGATAGGAATATCCAAAGACAGGGGAAGGTGGAACGTTTAAATTGTTATACTGTCTTTGCTCTGAAGTTAATTGTCACACCTCTCCATACCAAAGATTTTTATATGTTTTCTTATTGTGTGTTTCTTGTTTATATTTACAGTAGAACTCCTGAAACGTAGACCGAAATGTTGAATATGTTATAGGAAGAATCTCCGTTTCAGGCATACCGATTTAACACCGTAACATCTGCCTTTGTGTCACGTTTTTTTGTATACATATAAATGATGTGGACGTTTTAGGATTTCTCCGTTTCATGATTCTACGTTTTAGGGACTCTCTAAGTTTTATTATTCTACGTTTCAGGAGTTTTCCTGTACTAACTTTTATACGTCCCCTTTTCTAGATTTATTAATTTTATAGAAAAATATTCTTAAATTTATTAAATTGTCATTTTAAATATTTAAATAAATAATAATATATATTATTTGAATAACATTTTAAAGGTTCTAATTATTGTCATTTTAAATATTTAAATAAATAATAATGTATATTATTTAAATAATATTTTAATGAATCTAATTATTGTCATTTTAAATATTTAAATAAATAATAATATATATTATTTAAATAATATTTTAATGAATCTAATTATTGTCATTTTAAATATTTAAATATCATAATTTTAAATATTTAAATATCATAATTTTAAATATTTAAATAAATAATAATATATATTTATTAAATAATATTTTGATGAATCTAATTATTGTCATTTTAAATATTTAAATAAATAATAATATATATTTATTAAATAATATTTTAAAGGTTCTAATTATTGTCATTTTAAATATTTAAATAAATAATAATGTATATTATTTAAATAATATTTTAAT
>JARUHE010350991.1:0-10081 GCA_031471125.1 Archaeomysis grebnitzkii
TATATATCTATATATATATATGTATATATAAATATATATATGAAATATGTATGCTAAATTGTGTATGACATTCTTTTCTCAATGACGTAATTATTGAAAGCATTGGTAATCAAATGTTTGTTTACAAAGTGGTCCACGCAGAAAACCCGATAGGAACCCTTGCATTGATGGAATCTACTATTTGTTCTGTTTTCTTGGAAAACAGTTTGGGAAGTGGTAGCATAAGCTTTTGTCATGGGAGATTGATTTGCTTCCTCTATTTTTAAATTACAATTTCATTTTTCAGTAATTAGCATTAAAATTACTCTATACTATTCATAAATTTTCTCCTTAAAGTTAGTTATGATTAATTATGTTCTGCATTTATATTTATATGTTTACAACAACAGGCGATGTGATAGTATAGTTCAGGCATCCCCAATAGGAGTAATACCCCCCAATAAGGAGGCAAATTTAGGTTTAAATGACAAAACATCAGTGCTTCATCAACGGCATAGTTTTCACCAGTATCCAGATTTTACATTGAAATATTATTTAAGATTTCACAAAAGTTCCTAAGCGAGTGTTTAGAGTATACTTTTCACGTCTTTTATACCACTATACAGGGTGATGCATATAAGTAATGGCTGATCTCTAAACAGCATATGAAACAGAAAGAAAGAGTCTACTTTATATGACCCATATCCAAAAATGGCAATGTGTCATTATGTAATTTAGTATGCTATAACTCCTCCCATTTACATGATGTTCCATGCGATCAAGAACCGGCGTGTGCATTGAAATGTGACAGTAAATGTAATCAATCATCAAAGCAAATCTCAATTTTGCATTCACCATACAAATGTAAGCTCATTCGTTTAAGCGAGCTTTAGCTGAACATCTATGAAAACTACAATTCATTGTTATACTACCGATATAGAACATAATCTATGGCACTGCTTGGTACAATATGCCCTCCTGGCAAAGTGATATATAATTCACATTGCATACCCCAGATGCAGACCTTCCAAAAATGAAACGGATGACAAAGATCAAATTTTAATGCGAGCATTTATAATTGCCAAAGTAGTTACAAGTGCTAGCATTGACCTCTTTCTCAAAATGATTTTCTTAGGTATTATGAAACAGATTTTCATATAGTCAATAATGGAAATTTGTCAGCCCAACTGCATCGGTCCTTTTTTCATATCAATTGATAGGAAATAGGAAAAGTAGAGCTGCTCAGTCAACATTTTTTCTGGTGTTGACCACTAAATGTATTGGGCCACCATGGCTTCACTCACAAAATCATTTTTTTTAATGAAACATTCAACACTATTGATTTAAAAAATATCTTCCTTTAAAGTGCATAATCTACTGACAACCATGCATTAATTCTTATGGCTTCTAGGCGAGGACACAAAAAACAATCAGACGTGAGGCCTAAATCTTACAATAAACCTATTTAATTGTTTCTGTTCTGAGCCTGCCTTAAACAGTTTATGAATGCGAGACATTAAATAAAGAAAAAAAATTATCTCCACATTAATTGAAAGGCTAATGAGCATGATTTCCCGCATTTTGAGAACAATAATTTTCCAGAAATATTCAATGTTTTAAATTATGGGAGACTTCGGACGTAACTAATTTGTTCTTACCTTATTTTGATGAACTAACAAACTGTAATTTTTATTTTTATGGATATTCCCTTGGCTTGAGAAATGTTTAATTTGTTTTAAGCATGTCTAGTATTTTGCATGGTAACCTCCGATTTGTGATGTTATTATTAGCATTAGCCGAGTGACCTCACTTGTCTTTCATTTGTTGTACTATAGGGATCCCTTATGCCAACTACTTTTTTAGCTCTTTGGCATAAAATCCATAGAATCCATTACCCAAAATTAGTATTTCATTTAAAAGGAAAGATATCAATTTATTTAAAAGAAACGACCAGTTTTTTTTTCAATTTTATTATCTTAAAATTAATAAACTGTACAATTTGTACAAGCATTTGTATAAACAAAGGCACTATTCTTTGGTAATTTACAATTTATAGACTATTATTGCTTTAAATATTTAAGAAATAGTTCAAAGTGGACTACAATATAGTCAAGAGAATAAAATATTTCTACATAAATATATTTTCAAAGTACTAACAATAATAAAACAGTCTGTCATTTAATTTCAACATCTCATTAAACTTAATCTTGTGCTGAAAATAACAAAATATTTAATTGTTATAACTAATTTCTAAAATGCTACAAATAGTCAATCAAATATACTTATGAGTCCATGTCATTTATTCAAGTATAAAATGTCAATATAAAAATTTCTATTCAAGCTAAACATTTTCTACGGGTCTTTTTAAATGGCACATAAACGTCAGGCCTGTAACAGGTTTTTCTGCAGAAATCACATTAAAAAGGAAATCTGATACTGTAGGCCACATTGTTATCCAAGAAGAACCTTGTCTATAAACACTATAAAAATATTGATTATGTCTGACAGAAACAGAGTGAGAAGAACCAAATACATATTCTTGGTGATCAACATTTTTATAGAGCAGTGGATGTTTAGACAAAAACAACTTGCAGAAAAGTTATTACATTTTCACTGTTTAATGATATAAGTTTTCAGATATAAGGCACATGGGCAATAAATATTATTCCATGGCAACATCATTAGTCATTTGTACAAGACGAGTGTAAATAATACATTTCTGCAAAATAAAGTTAAGTCGTTTAATACATTTTTATTGGTGGTGATATCCTCTTTTCATTGAGTTACACTGAACGAGTTTTATGTTAAATAATTGCATAAATTATGGCTCAATTGTAATCAAAATAGACAAAAAGATTTCCAGTATGTTAGCTGAGGTTGAAAATTTCTGCCAAATTAAAGAGTTCGCTAAATCTCAGATCAGTCGTCTCAAAACTTTCCCTAAAAATAAAAAATAAAAGATGATTCAAGTTGAAATGTTTCATAAATATTTTATTTACTTTATAAATCAAATTTCATTGTCAAAGACTTTTGATAATTTGATTTAAATATATTTTTAATTTAAAATTATAAATTACTTAAAAATGTTAAAAAAAAATGATTTGAATGTTTTATGAAAACACAAAATGAAATATTTTGAATTGAAAAGTTTTTCTTGTTTAATGTTTTTAGTAATTAATAATAATTGCACTTCATTGTAAAATAAAAATAATTACAAAAATTAAATGTATATATATATAAATAATATATATATGTATATATATATCAATCATAACAAAAATAGCTAAAACATAAAAACATAAGCTTTATATTACAAAATATAATCTTTAAACAAAACACATGCAAAAAAATGTTACAGATCACTCTACTAAATGGAAATTTAAGCAAAAGCAATATAAAAAAATGAATGTTTTTGGCAGTTTAATTTATTAAACAAAATAATTTTTACGAACAGTATCCAAACTTTTATTTTGATAACCTTAAGATTTTCCTTTCTTTAGCTTTTGTCAGCGATTTAAAAGCCTTGTGTGCTTGTGGGAAGCATTTTCACAAAATAAAATTGTTCACGTCATTATAAATTTTTAGAATTTCACTACAAAAAATAATACATTTTAAACCTGATGAGTATATAAGTAATCAGATCATTCATCCTGTAAGCCTACATTAAAAACAATTGCCTCTCATGCTTTAATTTATTTATGGTCGATGTCATTTAAAATTAATTATTTGTTGTTAGTTATTTAAAATTATTAAATAATTTGAAACTGCAAAGCAGATTAATTGTAGTCTCAGTTCTGTTAAGCTCCTCCTTTTACAGAATGATCAAATAACATGTCAAAAGTATTGTAGATATAAAATAAAATTTCGTTCAAATACATGTATAACCAAAATTCCGTTTAGGGTCATAATAAAATTTTGAGATCAGCAAATTATTTACAAATGTACAAAATAAAGTAACAAAAGTGGAAGAAATCGAAGCACCATTTGAAGAACAATCCTTGGCAGGTCATACCAGTGTTGCGGCTCTTTTGGTGGTGACCGTTGCCGGAACCGCCTGGTGTAGGGGGGTCGACTCCCATGCTCCCCCCACGGGGTCCTCAGGCTCCCCGTGGGCTACACTACCCACCTCGATCGGCTTGCACGTCAGCGGCGTCAGTGGTTGGTAAATGCCCTTCTGCTGTGGGCCCGGGGTTGATTTTTGTGCGACCATCACGGGAGAAGGTGCAAGTTTACTCGCACTCATCATCATCTGAGCTCGTTGGGAAAAGACAGGCGACATCGGACTGTCTCTGCTGGTGTTGTGGCCTCCATTCGTCAGACTCGAGTTGGAACTTTGTTTACGGTATTTTGTGCTGTATTTGTAGAAGTCGGACATTTCGAAGGGTTTGCTCACTTCCCTGGAAGGTTGGTATGACCCTGCGGTGATCATCATGTGTGTTCGAGCGGAATCCATGGAGACGCTGCTGTTCAAGGAATCGTTCCCCTCAGTGGGGGACTGAAAGACACTTCCGCTGCCACTGCTTGTGCTGCCAATGCTGCTTGTGCTTAGATTGTGACTGGATTGACTGGCTTTCGAAAGACTTTGATTACACTCGTTGTACACAACGTTGGAATTGTTGTTGTTGTGCATCCGCATTTTTCTTCCTGTCCCTGGCGAGTCTAAAGATGTCTCATACCACTCTCTTCCTCTGTCTTTCTTTGCTTTCACAGCCTCTGCCAACGACATTAACGGTTCTTCTGTGAGAGTTGTGTTGCCGAGATACGAATCGTTTCTCGTGGCCTTCAAAGGCGGCAACTGACTGCTCGATTTGGTTGCTCGAAGGGGAATCAAATCATGGATTGGCATTCTTGGAGGCAGATCTGCAGCATTCACACTGGCTGTTGGCCTCAGAGGAATGTTTGTGTGGTGGTCCACTCGGTCTTTGCTTGTTGCTTTCAAGGGCAAAAGCTCACACGTGGGACGGAGGGGAGGAATATTTTCTTGATTGCTTTGACTTTCACCAAGAAAAGTTGTTTCCACGTAGCTTCGCCCACTGGGTGTTCTCACAAGCCGATGTATTGTGTTGTGGGTGTTGTTGGTTTTTTCCCAATTATTGTTATTATTCTGAATATAATTATTGTTATTATTGACATGATGCTGTGGATGGAATTGAGGTTTTCCTGGCCCGCTATGTGACCGATGCCTGGCGAGATTGTTCCGGTGGATGACGCCGTCGACAACGTCGTTGCTGGACATGGAGTCACTGGTGGTGTCGAAGCTGCAATTAGCCGTGGCCGGATGTGATTCCCCACTGCTGGTGAGCTCGACCACGTCATGAGGCTTGTTGTACACCCCGTTCATGGGACGATACATCGCATATTGTGATGCAACAGGACCGGGTTGTGGGTGGTTGGCGGTAGGTTGCGGGTGGTTGGCGGTGAGTTGCGAGTGATTGATGGAGTGCTGCGGGTGGGCAGTGGTGGGTGTGTAGGTGAGCTGCGGCTGGGCGACGGGCAGCGAGTCCAGGTGCTCCATGCTGCGGGACTCAAGCCAGCCGTTCGTGGCCCTTCTTCGGTCGAGGCTGCCATACCTGAGGAGGGGATCGAAAAAAATGAGGATCAAGTGCAAAAAAAAATCAAAGCTTGAATGGGCTCATTGATGTTTAAATGGAGACTCACGGACAACCTCATAAAATTGTTTTTGTTGAATTAGTTTTTTAGTGATTTATGCAGAAACAGACAATGCAAGCCTATGCAATGCAATGCAATGCAAGCCTATGCAGTAGTAATGGCAGAAATATTATAAGAAATGTCAAGTAGATTTTTTATTTCGACTTAGAATATGAAGAATCAAGACTGATCTAATCAATGTAAAAATTGTGCTAACTGGCCATTTGTCCAAGCATTAAATGATATATGAAAAATTTCATTTTTGTAATTA
Source organism: Archaeomysis grebnitzkii (assembly GCA_031471125.1). Classification (NCBI taxonomy): domain Eukaryota; kingdom Metazoa; phylum Arthropoda; class Malacostraca; order Mysida; family Mysidae; genus Archaeomysis; species Archaeomysis grebnitzkii. Next base: position 5,900 of record JARUHE010350991.1, read on the forward strand.
TAATTTTGAAACATGAAATTATTTGATTAACTATAATGAATAAGGTAGTTGCAATAATGGTTCAAATTACTTTAATTATAAATCAATGAAAGCTAATAATAATACAGTTAATATTTGTTGAGCAACTGTACTTAACTTGATTAATTTAGACATTAGTTTAACCAATTATGGACAGAACAAAATCAATTTTATGAGATTTTTAGTTTACAACTACAAAAATAAAATAAAATAAAATAAAATAATGGCCACAATCAAAGAACAGGTTAAAAATAGCTTAAAAAATAGTTAAAGCATGCAATAAATGATTTTTGGTATACAAAAATTATAATTTGCAAATAATAATGAGATGAGCTAAATGATCTAAATAAAAATAAGCGATGACATGAGCTAAAAAAGCAATGAAATAAGCTAAATGATCTAAATAAGCAATGAAATGAGTTAAATGATCTAAACATCAAGAAATGAAAGCTTTTAAACATCTGCATGCCGACCTGTCGTAGGAGTCTGTCCTTTGTCGGTGGTGGTTTGCGACATTAGCGTTGGGTGGCGTGTGATTGGGGTGATGATGAGGATTGGGAGGATTGCCGTGATTGCTGTAAGGATGCGAGGCGGGACTAGGAGTGTCGAGGTCATCCAGGCTGTAGGATGCCATGGACGTCCGTTGCTGAGGAATGTTGTAGAGTCCTTCCACATTTTCTCCGTTGGTCGGTGGTTCCTGAGCAGGCCGCCCTCCGGCACTGCTGCTCCGGTGGTGGTGTTGGGATTGCAGTTCGCTGAGACAGTCGCGACTTTCGTCACCCGGGACGGACTGACACCGCGTGGCCAAGGTCTGGTAATGCTGGCTTCTGTATTGACTTTTTGTGTACACTGAGCTGGGGATGTAACCACTGTAATTAAATACTTTCATTTAGCTAAATTATTGATTTTAAAAAAATAAAGCTTTATTTTTAGAAAAAAAACTAAGTTCTACAAAATTTGGGAAAGTAATAAAAAGATACAAAATTTTTCTATTGTTGAAACCATTTTTATAAATTTCTATAAATGTACAACAGAGTTATGACTTCTTAAAAAATAACCAAAAAATCCAAATGGTTTATTTAATATCTAATTAAAGATTAATGAATAAAAAAAGTTCCATTGAACATTCAAAATCTGTAACTATTATATTTCCAATATACTCTTTCAACATTGATTGAACTATTTTATTTTACTTCCTTTTTTAAACCAATGAAGTCCGATTACTCTTAAAGAGTGAGACTAAATTTCATTAAAATTATGTATCACTGGTGTTAAATAAACGGTTAAGTGTTAAGTAGTGACATTAGAGCACATCAAATGATATGAAAAAGAACACATACCTCGGAGGTCTACAGGGACTGTTTGATCTTGAGCTGTCAAAAGTGACGTTGGGAGGCAATGTCGAGGCAGATGATGTTGCCAGCAGAAGAACATTTTTGTGGGGACTTGACGGAGCCGACCGAGGGGAAATAGTGACGTGTTGTTCAACTCCTCCGGGAGACAGATCTCTCCTTCGTCCCCTCAGAGAGGTGCCGTGTGGCAGAGGAGTTCTAGGCGATGCCGGAAGACGGACATTGGGAGACAGACTGATGCCATTTGTGATGATGGGGTCTTGGCACATCTCCTGAGTTGTGCAAAAAGTACTTTCGTCCAAGCCTTCAACGTCGGACACAGGTCGAGGCTTTTTCTTCTGTTTTGGCATACTACTCACAACGGCTGCCTGCTTTGCGCGCGCCGTTTTGAGCTTCTGTTCAATTTGTTTCAATCTTGATGCTGCAAGTTGGTAGGAAATTTTTCTCTGCTTGCGAACACCTTTCCTTGCACTGGATTCTGTTGCAAGTTTCAAAGCAGCACTCAAGATCTTTTCCTGAATTTCAAATTCCAGTTCTATGGAGGCTACTGTTTCTTCCTGAAATTGTTTGCCAAATGTTAGTTTTATTCTTAAACAAAAAACCTTCTTGGTTAGACTAACATACATTTTTCTAAGTGACAGACCTTTATCATTTAATATTATTCAGCATAAAACGCAAACTTTAAAAAACTTTTCTAATGGAGGCAAAGGCCAAACTAAACTAAATGAACCAAATTTGCTGAGACTCACCTGTTTGTTGATTATTTTATTGATGAGGCTTTCATCTAAGGCAAAACTTGTCCCAACTCGCTTGCGAACCACAGGAGGAGGTTGACCAGGATTTTGCGGATACTCAGGTGGAAGGAAGCCAATCAACTCGCCCTCCCTCAGACAGAGCAGCCGCAACTCGTCCGTCTTTTCCTTCAACTTCTCCTTCAGTGATTCTTGTCTTTGTTGCAGTGCAGAATGCATTTCCATTCTAGCAACATGTAGGCTTTCTGTACTCGCACTGTCTTCTGTCATGGGAAACAATTGTTAGTTCAATTTTTATCTAACAAATGTACAAACAAACATTTTCGTTGGATTACAAATCATTGAAAAAATGGACACACTTGTATAATTGAAAAATTACACTCCCAGCAACAATAACTATAATCAATGCAAGACCATTTCAAAACATTTTAAGAAAAAAGCTGAAATTCACATTAAAATATGTAATAAAAACTTGATCAATATTTAAAACGACTGACTTTGCAAAAATATTCCTTAACATTGGCAAACAACTTGTGAATAAATGTGTAAACACAGCTACATAGATACCAACCATAATCATGATATCGAGTCAATTTTTCTTCATCTCTGAGCAGCTTTGTTGATCATAGATCAACTATTTTAACATTGATCGAAAGACAAGAAAGTTAATCCAGTATCAAAAAAGATGGATGGAGAATGTTTTGTATAATATAGATTTCGATGTCAGCGTTGGTACTACATGTCTGTATAACAAAATAAAAGGCAAAAGGTGTACATAATACAAACTTTTTCATAGCCATCTTTATCTATGCTACAAAGACTTCAATTAGGAAAAAAACAGAAAGGCTTCTATACTTTTTATATCTATGTTTTGTTATAGCTTACATTTCTGGCAAGAGCTGGGACAGGCCTTTTATGTTAATCCAGAGTGAAATAGTTGGTAGGCCACGATAAATTTTTATCATTCAAGTTATCTTTGTAACATTTACAAGTACTTCACATGACATATTTGCCTGTTTACCATTTCAAAATTTCATCAATTTTTAGCTGTTAGGTGCAGAATAAATAAAAAAACCCTCAAACCTATAAAATAAATAATATTAATTTGTTTATAGTAATCCATCTAAAGAAATTACCCAAGACATAATAATGAAACTTTAAAAACAATAAAATAATAATAATAATAAAATAACAAAATAAAATCAGTTCTAACCTGTATGTGACTGATTATGCAGAGAAGAATGAGATCCAGATCTGGATAAATTAGAAGACGAGGAGTGAGTCGATAGAGAGAGACAGCTTCGGGAAAGGTCGACTGCCAGTTCTGGCAAATCTCTTAAACTTGTGTCACCATTCTGAAAAAATATATTAATTTAAATTATTTTTAGTGAAAATACCATCGTGACTCTTGATCCTATAGAAATTTGAGACTGTGAATGTGCCTATCATTATGAAGGCACTGCTGAGAACAGATTGCCTCATTGATGACTTAATGAGTTTAATTTAGTGAACGAAATAATCATCCCAACATCACCCAATTGTTATTGACTCATTACAGCGCTCTTTGCCTCCGTAGCTAATGTGCTGAACAATATTCTATGATAATGAAAGAAAAATAATGTCCCTAGCACATTAATTGGGTCAATTGGGACGTAATTTTAAATAAAAAAAACACTTTCTTTGGGAATGTCTAATAAATTGTTTTAATTTGACGTCATACACATTTTAAGGACTTAACCAATCAGTAAGTTTCATTGCATGTCATGCAAATATATTGTGTGATTTACTCTCCTTTGAGACCATTTATACTTTAGAGTTGGATGAATTTTGAATTTTAGTTCACGATACAATTGAAAGACCAACTTATTTAACAAGCATGAATTAAGTAAACAATTTGCCAAAAGTAATTCAATCTTTCATCTTTGAACCAAAAACCTCACCTTCAGTGTTTATTTTATTTTATTTGAATCAAAAAACTCACCTTCAGTGTTTATTTTATTTGAACCAAAAAAATCACCTTCAGTGTTTATTTTATTTAATTGAAACAAAAAAAAAAACAT
>JARUHE010351002.1:0-10080 GCA_031471125.1 Archaeomysis grebnitzkii
GTGTGTGTGTGTGTGTGTGTGTTTGTGTGTGTGTGTGTGTGTGTGTGTGTGTGTGTGTGTGTGTGTGTGTGTGTATTTGTGTGTGTGTGTGTGTGTGTATTTGTGTGTGTGCGTGTGTATTTGTGTGTGTGCGTGTGTATTTGTGTGTGTGCGTATATATTAATCATCATTAACCCACCCCCAAAACAAAGGTATTTGGCAAATGATAGAAAAAGTATCGTTCCTGTCACTCGTTGATATTTTGGTGTGAATATCGAACTCTGATCCTTAACCCCATCGTTGGTTACATATTTCAATGTAGGGTATCTAATGGAAAACCATCTTTGTTGTTTTGCAGAATGTATGAATTGAGAAACATTAATTCAGCTATTTTTGTATCGGTTATGTTCTAGATTCTCAAGAACCATCACCAGTGATTAGATATACAATGCTTTACACTCCATAATGTTAACCTGATAAAGTATCCATCATTTTTGTAACCTTAAAACAAATAAAAATGTTACATTTACAAATTGTAAAAACTAATTCAAACGCCTCGTTAGAAATGTCTTGAGGCAATAAATGAATATTTAAACCACTAATGTGTCTAATTTAAGGATAAAACAAAAACGCTTTCCTTCATGAAACTTTTAAGAATATTTGCTAAATGGTGATAATTGGTCTAACCTTGCTAGATCCGTGTGTACGTGTGATCATATTTCATTGGACAGGTCTTACAATTTCCAATGCACGTGAAATAGGCGGTGATTGGTTAATAGAAATTGGCGGTCGTTGGTTAATACAAATAGGCGGTGATTGGTAGATATAAATAGGAGTTTATTTGAATTTAAATTTAATTTACTTTAAATTCATATTTATTTAAGTCATAAATAGCAACTAGCAACATCAAAACATGAAGAACCCGTCAACGCAGTTGTAACGAAGGTTGTAATTATTCTCTCTTGTTCCTATGAGAACAATTAAGATTTGTTAACATTTATTTAAATGCATTCGAATAATTAATCAACGACCTTTAAGTCAGAGAAATAAACCGTTTTGCCTCCAAATTCTATTTGAAAATGTTTATTTGACACAAAAAAAGGTAAATGCGCATTATTTCTTAAAATAGCCAAGACTCAAAGGCAATGTAAAAGGTTCTAAATATTTATATTATTAATGTTGTTATTATCACTTATTATTAACATAATCATTGTTATTATTGTTTTTAGTATTGTTATTGTTTTTATTATTGTTATTGTTATTATTATTGAGTTATTTTTATTATTTTTAAAGCGACTTTGCTATATTGCATACTGTATCAAGCTAACGGTATGTCAGTGTAAATCTAATAACTCATACAGGTCAAAGTATTTATTTGAATTTTAAGTTAGATTTACTGATCTTTTTATTCATTTCTGTGTTTATTAAATGAAAAATATTATTTCAGTTTCATAAAAATATTTAAAATTAACAGAATGTTTACATTTCAAACAAAAAATAAGAAAATATTTAACAGTTGGTTTGATAAACACAAACTCAAAAATTAGATCAATTAACTGAATTGAACCTGGATGCAATTTCATTTGTTTCAAATTCTTAGCCAAGTCACATTGGTTGCGTTCACTGTTGAATCTGGATCTATCCAGATTGAGCAGCGAACGCAGTCATTGCATTATGATTTGAGTGCAACGTACAATCAATCTATCAGCCAACCAGACCTAACGCTGTGTATTTTCGCTGAAGAATACTCTAAGTAGGTGTTAATAAATGTCACCAGTTGTGCCACGAAAGTGTGGTGGTTGTGCTTGGCACCCATAATCTGGTTGTTTGGTGGTCTGAGAGGCAAAGGCTGCCAAGTGTAATAGTAACTATTGCAATTGGACTGTTTTGCCCCTCAGCTCTCCCATTATTCAATCGATCAATTTGGCAAATCGGAGAGGAGATGTGAGGCAAGAAACAGGTTTTGTGTTCGTGATGTCAGAGGAAAAAAATTGGATCTGGTAATGCGAAACTCAGGAGATTGGTAATCGATTTTTTTTGTTCTTTGGCACACTGAGGTTATTGAGGAAATGTGGTGGTGGTGGGGGAGGGGTGGTATGGTGGCAAAGGAATTATTGATAATGTATAATAATAATAAAAATGGGCCTATGCCTATTTTTTGCGTTAGCGTTGTGGTTGTGATGTTGATAATATTATGAAAATGCTAAATTAAATGAATATTTTTTTTTCCAGAAAAATTCCAAATAAACTAGAATATATTTTGAAATACTGATGATAATTCAAATAATACTAACAATAAAAAAGTAAAAGTAAAAATAAAATAATAATAACCAATAATAATAATAAAAATAGCAAAAAATAAACAACAATAATAATAATAAAATAAACAAAAATAAATAAATAATAATAAACATAAAAATAACTAACAATAACATTAATAACAAAAAGTGCAAACATAAAAAAAGAAAAAACTTGTTTGATTAAAATGGTCAAATCTATTCATTGCGCAACCTTCCATTTATATGAAATGGTTTGAATGTTTTCACAAATACCTTCAAGAAAAACTTTCAATATTTTATAACATAAAATAGTTTCTTGCATACCATACCCGACATTACTTATACATCGAATGGACTAAATTTTTTGTGAAGTTTTATAATCGACTAAAGTAGAAAATGTATTTATGATTTGTTTACCGTATAAATAAATAAACAAAGGTTACAATGACTTGCAACTTATTGAATAATGGGCACTAAAACTTAATTTAGTGCAACTTGAAATTGAAAAATGAAAAAAACGCGCACGCACGTACTAATCACGCCCACGAAATTCACACAAAGAATAACGGTGCGCTGGAGATTGATTGATTAAATAGAAGGTGGGCTAAAGCTCGGCACTGCCATAAGGTACTCAGCACCTTAGCTTCGAAATAGTGGTATGCAAAGAATGAAATGAACAAAGAACAATTTTGCAAAACATTGTGTGTGGAGAGAGAGAGAGAGAGAGAGAGAGAGAGAGAGAGAGAGAGAGAGAGAGAGAGAGAGGGACATGATACACAGCGCTAGGAGAAAAAACGTTGGGCCTCCAATCAATTTACATTAAGGCGCTGAATGTACTTGTCATCCATTGCCTGGTCAATCAGGACTGAATCGCAAACAAATGAAAGGTATCATTAAATGATATTCAACGCCATTCAATTACATTCAATGACATTAAATGAAAGCTATCATTAAATGACATTCACTAAACGAATGCAATCAAAGGCTAATCTTGGTTTCTCGATTTGGAGAAACGAATCTAAAAAACTAGCGCAACCTTACATCATAGTCCATTATTTCTCTCTCTCGCTCACTCGTTCACTCTCACAAACATACACATATAAATACACACAAACATACACATACAAACATACACATACAAAAACACACATACAAATACACACATATACAAACATAAAATCAACCACCCACCCTCCCACATCCACCCACCCACCTCCCCACCTAACTGCCCAACCTTACTCTTGGGGGATGACGTCATCTCCCTTAAAAGGATGTTTGGATAACAAAAGCAAACTGAACACGTATTAACCCAATAAAGCTTGGAGAAAATTTCTGTAAGGATCAACACACGTTGAGATAGTGTTGAAAAATCCTTATTGAATTTTAACCCTTTAACACTTCACAATGTATTGCCATAACAACTAAACCACACCAAAGTATCGTTGAAGCAACCATTTAACACACGAATAATACTGTATCCCATGTACTAATGGTTAATGACTCACCTCAGTAACTAACTGAATGAAAGCAACCAACAGTACTGTATAAGATCAGTTACTCAGCGCTGAATAGTACATAAGGTAGGAGGTGAAAAGACAAAGAACAGTACCTTACACCTACCTATGCCTATGCAGGACATTCAATCTCCGTTGCTAAGTTTATTTCTACATTCTAAAGTGGTTTATAAAAGTTATCGTTGTCGCTCACAATTATTATCACTTGGTAATGTCACTCACTATTGGCAGTCCTTAATACTCTTGTACCGACATTCCTAAGTGTTATTCATTGTATATTTCATAAACATATTTTTGTAGGATAGTCAGTAAATGAGAAATGTTATAGTTTCTGAGGTTCGCCCATTACTGCATGAAAAATAAATAAGATTAAACCATAGATTAAAGACGTTTTTTATTTATGGTTATTCCCACAAAATAAGAGCCGTCGGCAACACTATTGCAATGTGTTTAGTCCTTACAGCAATACTTTGTCATTTGCATTAATGGTCTAACAGTAATCAAAACAGTAAAACTTGTATTTCCTCCAACCAAATTATAACATTTGTACAACCGTTTAGCATATACAGTATCTCCGTAAGCCTAATGTATATTTGGGCGTATAACGTTGTGTAACTTATACAAGGGATTCGATGTCAAGACAGTTGGACCCCAGCAGAAAGCAAACACCAGAATTTGTTATTTGCTTACATTCACAAACAAAATTTGATGTTTATATGTAAGGACACGCGCTCCAAAAAATATGCACACGCACAAACTAAGTTTGCCTGTGTGGGGAAGATCATTCAGGGACATTTTGTTACACGTTTTTGAAGCATAACATAATATTGATTGTGTTTTATCTAGAAAAAATTGTACAACCTGAGTAACATTGAATACAAATGAAAAAAAACAACACAACACATGAAATAAAAAAATGAACATCAAAGTTGTACTTTTGTTTTACTGTAAATTAACCCTTTAGCGTCTATTGGGACGATCAAGTGACATATAATAAGGCTTCTTATCAATGTAAACTTCATTGGATGCCGATGCTTACCGAAGCGTTAATGAGTTAAGGCATGATGCTAAAAAACAGTTTTTTTGTCCTTCAAGATTTTTTTCGTCCTTTTTAACCCAAAAATTAGCACAAAGCGGCCTTTTTTTGCAGTAAAAACTTAAAAACAATCAAAAACAATAAAAAAACGAACGTCCTCTTTAAAATGGAAAAATATTTTTAGCACCCCGAGTTAAGGACGCAAAGTTTATTTTGTGGTGAATAATCTGATCAGCCCTGAAGTCATCTTAACACTAAGTAACTAAGAACGAACATACACACCAAAAGGGGGCGTATCTAACAAAAATAGTTCAACATATACACATAAATAGGGCGTATCTAATGAACAAATCCTAAAATATTCAAAAAATGGGCCTGCCAAAATGAAAACAGAAACCACACACACAAAAGGGTCTATTAAATACGAACACACAAATGGGCGTGTCTAATAAATACGAACACACAAGTGGGCGTGTCTACTGAAAAGATGCGACCATACACACAAAAGGGGCGTGGCCAACGAGCAGAGATAAAGGGCATACATAACAGTGAAAGGAAATCAAAAGGGAAGAGTTCATCAGAAAGGCAATCTGGACATGCCCGAGGCTACGGGGCATCGAAGGAATGTTCTCCGATGCCCAGTGGACGCAACGGTCCAGGTGAAGGTCGTTTCACCCGTCCACCTGAAAGAGAAAGACAAGACGACCATAAACATTGAGGTCGATTCAAGAAAAAGAAGTCCAAAGAATGTTTATGCAGTCATCAATTTCAACCCTCCACCCAAACCATCCACATAAACCGCCTATTTCATCCACCCTTTTCTTCTGTTCAGCTCATCCACCCATTATCTCAACTGTCCCAAGATCTTTGATAGAAAAGAGCACTAACACAGGAATCAACACAAGAAAATAGTTTGAAATTAGTATAATTCATTCCTTTGTCAAAGAAGGAGCGAATTAAAACATAAAATAAAGTCAAAACTATAAAGAATTTGTACATTATGGCTTTTTAAATATTTCAATATATAAGAAAACAATAAAAAATATTACAAAATAACATAAGAAAACATAAAAAATATAAAACACTTCTGAAATGTTAACAATCCATCTTTTTCCACATTAATCTCATAATCAGTTGTAATGAACGCTAAACAACAAAATATGATGAAAAATATACAATCTTCAACCAACCAATCATCTTGGGTGACAGAACTTGAAACTACGTGGACACAAAAATATACTATTAATTAACTAATCAATTGACCACAAACAAAACAATTAAAGACAAATAAAAACAAATAAAAAAAAGGTAAACAATAAAAACATGATGGAAGCTGCCAAAAGAGGAACAGAAGAAGTGCTTTCCGTTATGCATAATAAATACAATTATGATAATTGAGACATCATCTCCGCCTGCAACAGAGAGACTTATTCTCTCTTTCTCCAATGTGTTAATTAACAGAGAGACTTCTCTCTCTTTCTCCAATGTATTAATTAATAGAGAGACTTCTCTCTCTTTCTCCAATGTATTAATTAACAGAGAGACTTCTCTCTCTTTCTCCAATGGGTTAATTAATAGAGAGACCTCTCTCTTTCTCCAATGTATTAATTAATAGACTTTTCTCTCTTTCTCCAATGTGTTAATTAACACCGACAATAATTACTCTTGGAGGGTTGTTTCCGATTGCCGATTTCAATCGAAAGTCATACTGGTTATGTACTATCGGCAAAGAAATAATGGTCTCATCTTCAATTGAATAAACATACGAAATGTCCCCACAACTACACAAATAAACACTAACATAATAGACGTTGAATTGTTATGTATGTTTAATTTGTATTTTGTGGGAGGTGAGACCATAATTATTTTGCCTGTAGTACAAAAGTACCAAAACACTTGACCAATACCCATAATTACCCAACCACAAATGACTTTAATATGGACATTGAGTTTACATATCAAGAATTAAAAACAACCATTTGACCCTTTATATACGATTTCGTCACATACTAAAAGGGTTATTATCAATGATAACTCTAATGTATTTTAATCTTTAAATCAACAATCAACAATTACTCGTGCGTTACAGGGTTAAATTACGAATTTGTTTCTAGGTAAACACAGGATGTTTTTTCATTGCCAACGAAACTAGACTCGGTAAAGCATGACCAGAAAAGTAAACATTAATCGGTCGATGGTTTCCTCATCAATGGGGCGAATAAATCCATTGACTTTTAAGAAGAGATCGAAGACCTTACATCTTCTTAATGTCTTCTTGAAATTCATTGTTTGGCTTGCTTTATAATGTTTGTAAACCTGGTTAAGGATTGAAGATGGCAGAACAAGTTCGTTTATTATTATTTGGATCGACAATAGCACAAGTGAGGTAAGCATGTCATTTGAATGTTGGTTACCTCACTTATGCTATTATCAATTCATTTACTTTACAATAAATCTATCGACAATCCCGGGCAAGTTTCACCACTACGAGCTCTCTTAGAGCAATTGTAAAAAGTAAGTTTTCATTTGTGAACTCAATGGACCAAACAAAGACAAAGCAGAGGAATGGGGGAGATGGCGGGGGTGAATTGACCCCCGACCCACAGAAGTGAATGGAAGGTCTTCGGAAATAATCCAACAGACAAAACCAGTTAAGACTTGCAATTAATCTCTCCACTTCCCTTTGTTCGGGCAACAAAAGATGCTTTGCTCACTTGCCGATTGTACAATGGACATCAAAAACGTTTTGTTCACTTACAGATTGTACATTTCCCCTGTGATTTAAATTTAAAATTCTAGTAAGGCAGAAATAAAAAAACACATAACCACAAAACATTTTATTGTTTGGCATTATGTAGGTCATCTTCATGCCTTAACAAAAGAAAAAGAAAAAGGTTATGCCCATAAATGGCAGCACTTGGTCAATTGGATCGGCAATAGTACAAGTGAGGTAATCCACATTCGAATAACACAGAACTTGCCTCACTTGTGCTATTGTCAAACATGGCAGCACTTGGCCATTTATTGCAGGTGTTAATTGTATTGATTATTCGGATGTGTTTCAGTCGACATTCACGTCTAGTGAATTTTTTTTTGGTTTCATCATAAACAACTTTATTCATTGTTTACTGCAGTTTTCCATCGTAGTTTGTTATTATAATTATTGTTATTATTATTATTATTATTATTATTATTATGATTATGATTATGATTATGATGATTGTTATTATTAAGATTATTATTATTATTGTTATTATGATTATGATTATTTACTGGCGTTTGTCATCCTAGTTTATATTATTATAATTATTGTTATTATTATTCATATTATTATGATTATTATTATTATTATGATTATTATTATTAAGATTATTATTATTATGACTATTATTAGTATGACTATTATTATAATGATTATTATTATTATGACTATTATGATTGTTATTATTAAGATTATGATTGTTATTATTAAGATTATTATTATAATGATGATGAATATTATAATGATGATGATTATTATTATTATGATGATGATTATTATGAATATGATGATGATTGTTATGATTATTATGATTATTATGATTATTATGATTATTATGATTATTATTATAATGATGATGATTATTATGATAATGAGGATGATGATTATTATGATTATTATTTACTAGAGTTATGATCGCGATTTATGTTACTATACAATTAAACGAGAGGTTAATGTAAGAAGAGTAGGTTGGTGCCAATATTTTTTAACAAAAATGATAATAATAATAAAAATAATATTAACACTAATAATGATAACAATAATAAAAATAATATTATCACTAATAATGAGAATAATAAAATAATAGCATAAATAATAATGATAACAATAATAAAAACAATAGTAGCTCTAATAATGATAACAATAATAAAAACAATAGTAGCTCTAATAATGAAAACAATAATAAAAATAATAGCAACACTAATAATAATACCAATGATAAGTCTAATATAATTACGATGATAAGACAAATAAAAATAAGAAACAATAACAACAACAAAAACAACAATGTGTAAAATAAATAAAAGAGGAGCAAACCAATTTGTGTTGCTTCAACAGTTCCCACCACATCTCATACACACCAAACCATACCTAACAAAACCTAACTAAAGGAGAAAGCCTCTCCCTTGACCACAAGTCACATTACAACACTGTAACAAACGAACTTTTGATCACGTGATGATGAAACCGAAACAGCTGACGAGACAAAGGAGAAGAGAGAAGGGAGGAGACACCGAAGACAGAGAACTCAACCTTGGAGATGAAAGAGATACAATGAGACAGACATTTTTTAACAAAACATTTTTTTAAATACTTTCCTTTCAAAAACGAAAAAAAAATTGCCGAACAAAAGTGATTTTGTTAAAACAGAAAAAAATCAGCATTGATGTAACAAATAATGTTTGTAAAAAAATTGGAAAGCAATTTTTTTGGCAAATAAAAATCGGTTGATTTGATGCGAACAAAAGTTTGTGACGTCACACGTGTTTGTGTTCACACAATGGGTGCGTAACACAACCTCGGTTTCCACAGATTCTTTAATTCGAATTAGGCTTCAAATGGATCAGGGGAAGGGTGCCAGGCACATTCACTGCAGGAAATGTCAACGCCACCTAGGGGTACAAAAGCGCACTCACGATGTTACTGTTAGTTTGGGCCACTCTTGGTCTTACACAGATACATATTTTTATTATTTTATTCTGAAATTATCATCCTTCTTAAAAAAATTGAAGAACATGGAAAATGTGATACACACACACACTTTTGAATGTTTACAGAACGATATAAAGCTATCAAAATTGAACAGTTACATAATTTTCAAAACTAACTGTACCACTTATAATTCTCCAAATCTAGAGATACATCTCTACTTGTAGTTGAGATAAATCTCGAAATAAAGCACTTGAGTTTAATTAGAGAAACCCTCGTCGTTTGGAGGGGTTTAGGATGGGGGGTGAGGGGGGGGTAACACGGTGAAAAGGAAGGGAGGTGCACCGCACGGAATTAAGGCAGTTACTCAGCGTTGAGACGGCAATTAAGTGACAAACTGTTAAGTGTAAAACTTGATATTGTAATGAAACAAAAATGTAATCAATATTAATAATAAATGCATTAAACAATAAAATAATAATACATATGTAATCAATAATAATAATAATTTTTTTTTATTATTATAGAATATTATACAGCACATTAGCTACAATGGCAAAGAGCGCTGTTCTGTGTGATTTA
>JARUHE010351013.1:0-10080 GCA_031471125.1 Archaeomysis grebnitzkii
TAATTATTATGAAATCGTCGTACGTCTGTCTAAAATAAGACAACTAAGAGGATTGAATCTTCCTATGCCAGTTAACCTTATAACTTTCATTTTACATGCTCTTTTGTTTTTATTTTCCTATATTATATATTTATTTTTTTACATCGAAAACTCCCGCGGAGTGTCCTATAAGTTAAAACGTTATATGAATATTTTTTAAACAATGCTGTTACAACTAGCCATTCGTTAACGTTTGTTGATGTTGATGAAACGTTGAGTACAGGTTCGTTGTAGAATAGTTATAAACATAAACTTTAAGCAATGATAAGTTGAAACAACGGTGTCTTAAAAGTGTTCATATAACGTTGTGTTGAAGTTGGTTAGAGTAAAGTTTGTATGGAAAGTTGTTATAGTGTTTAAAGAACATTATCAAATGTTCATACAACGTTCAATTCAATAAAAATTACAATGACAAGGGATTTGCAAAATATAACTTTGTCTAAATGTTACAAGTTTATAAAATAACGTTGTGACAACATTAAAATCCCCCTTGAGGTACTCCTATTTGTATTATATATTTTATTATAACTATTTATTATATTCTTATTTTATTATGTGTTTCATTATGATTATTTATTTTATTCCTATTTTGATTACATAACAAACGATTACTATATTATATTTGTATTACGTGTTTCATGATTTTATTTGTTGTCTTCCGGTTTGTATTACGTGTTGCATGGTTGTGTTTTTGTGTTATGGTTAACTCTATTACGTGTTTCATTATTTTTATTTATTCTAAGTTTTATTACATATTTAATAATTATATTTATCATTTATTGTATTTATACTTTTGTTACGTCTTTCATGCTTAATATTTATTGTATTCTTATTTGTATTATATATTTCAAAGTTATTATTTGTTTTTATTGTAATCATCGTCATTATGCTCAGCAAAACTATCGTCATTATCATTACAAAAACTATCATAAAAACAACTATTGTCATCACTAATAACTTTAATTCAATTACTATTAATTATATTACTATTAATTCTTTATTATTTGTCATTCTTTATCTTGTGTTTTAATATTTAAATTTTGCATATATTGATTGTTGTTATCATTATGATAATGATTGGTATTATTACTATTGTCATTATTATTATGATAATGATTGTTATTATTACTATTGTCATTATTATTATGATAATGATTGTTATTATCATTATTATTATTATTATGATAATGATTATTATTATTATTATTATTATCATGATAATGATTATTATCATCATTATTTTTATTATTATTCTGATAATGATTATTACTATCATTGTTATTATTATGATAATGATTATTATCATCATTATCATTATTATTATTATTATCATTATTATTATTGTTAGCAGAGCGTGTGATTAAACAAGATTTCAGGTGAATAATTCTTGACTTCAGTGTGGTGGATGTTCTTTAGATTTCCAATTGACAAATAAAAGCTGAATTTCATTACAATTAGACAGAAAATTATGTCCATGGGGACATTTAGTTGGTTTTAGTTTTATTTTTTGTTTTTCAATTGAGTTTTTTTAGTTTTTAGTTTAATGTTTAGTTTCTGATTTACTTGAAATAGTTTTTACGCTAATCTCATTGAAAAATCAAAAGTAATTGATCATTTACATGCAGTTAATTTATTTTGACAATTTTGAATATAACTACTAAAAATATAAGCTAAAATACAACTACTATAGTATAAAAAATCTAAAAAATTGCGTATTGATTCAAGTCTAGAACTTAGACTTTCTTGGTTAGAATCATGGTATAATAACATCGTTATTATACCATGGTTAGAATCTTTAAAACGTTTATATCGTGACAGAGAAAAAATTCAGGCATCAATTAGTGTCATTGATGCTTGTTTTATGTCAGGCTAAACGCAAGTTTTATTTACCCAGAACAACACCTGACGTGAAACGTTAGCCAAAGCAAGTTATCCTTTGAGTCGACCCCTAAATGGTCACAACTAAGGCAAACAGTTATTGTTCATAAGTGATAGTGATAGTTTATAATTATGTTCATTTTATACAAAATGATTTACTTATTTAAGAAAAAGATTATAACAATATTTAGAAAAACATAGAGCACCAGAAAAGTATACAAGACTATGGAACAAATATAGAGCACTAGAAAAGTATAGAAAAGTATAAAAAATAGAGCACTAAGAAAGTATAGAAAACTATAAAAATATAAACACTAGAAAAGTATGAAAAACATAAACAAATATGAAACCCCAGAAAAGTATAGAAAACTATAAAAATATATAACACTAGAAAATCATACAAAACTAGAAGAAAATCATACAAAACTAGAAATAAATATAGAACAATAGAAAAGCTTACATATCTATAAGATATACAGAATACTAGAAAAGTATAGAATGCTATAGAAAACATAGAAAACTATAAAAAAAATTACTACACCAGAAAAGTATAGAAAAGTGTAAAGGCATAGAACATTAGACAAGTATGGAAAACTACAAAAAATATAGAACACTAGAAAAGTATAGAAGACTATAAAAAAAACTATAAAACGTATACAAGTACAGAAAACTATAAAAATACAGAATACTAGAAAATTATAGAAAACTACAAAAAATACAGAACACCAGAAAAGTATAGAAAACTATACAAAATTGTATAGAACACTAGAAAGTTATAGAAAACTATACAAAAATGTATAGAACACTAGGAAAGTATAGAAAACTGTAAAATATACAGAACACCAGAAAATTATAGAAAACTAAAAGAAATTTAGAGCACTAAAAAAGTATAGCAAGCTATCATATAGCACTATAAAAGTATAGAAAAGTATATTATTAAAACATACATTTTATTAAAAATTTGAAATTCATGGTTAACCGAGGTTTTTATTTGAAGGTTTAGAGAAGTTTATTTAAAACAAATGAAAAACAGGAAATTCTAAGGTAGAATGCCAAAAATTTGTATTTTTTTAAATAATACAAATTTAAGACCAAACATTTTTTGGAAGGCTTAGAGATATTTTTATTATAAACAAATGAAAGAAAAGGGTTGATACGATGATGTAAAGAATTGTATTAAAAAGAAATAATTTTAACATGCAAACACAACTTTTAATGCGTAACATTTACTCTTACGTTTTTAATAAATAAATTGTATACATTTATAGAAAAGTAAAAACAATATTATAAAAAAACTAATTTATTTATTTACATAACACAACAACTGTAGAACATAATCAATCTATTTACTAATTTAAAATCAAAATTATAGAACATAACTAATCTATTTACTTAACTAGTACAAACGTTATAGACAATTATAAAAAAACTATAGAAAAATATAGAAAAGTTTGCAAAATATCTAATCTCTATAATCATTGATTACAAAAAACATAAATTTATAGAAAATTTTAGAAAAGTATAAACAATTATATAAAATAATTTACTTATTTACTTATTTAATTAAAATAATAATTAATGATAATAATATAAAATTATAGAAAACTATATAGAACTCTAGAAAAGTATAGATAAATATAGATAGTTACAGAAAGGTATAGAGCAGTTTTTGAAATAATTAATCTATTTAATTATTCATTATAAGAACTACGGAAATTTATATAAAACTATAGAAAAAGTAAAAAAAATTATACTAGATAATTAATCTATTTACTTACTCAATACAAAACAAATTTAAATTCATACAAAACTTTAAAAAAGGGTAGAAGCAATATAAAAAACTATATAAAATAATTAATATATTTTATTATTCAAAATAAAAATTTAAAAGAATTAAAGAACTATAATGAAATATGGAAATATTATAAAATAAATAATCTATTTACATATATTCAGTACGAAAAGATAATTATAGAAAATTAAAGAGAAGTATAAAAAAGTATATAAAATAATTCAATAATTCAAAAGTATATAAAATAATTCAGTACACAAGTTATATAAATTTGTAGGAAACTATTGAAAACTATATTAATATAGGTATTTATAAAACACCATATAAAACTATAGAAAATTACAGATGTGACATAAAATTATTAAGGTATTTAGTTGTTAAATACAAACATTCCTCCAGCCCAAAAAGTTTATCCATATCAATTTAGGTGTTAATATATATAGCTCAACTTTTATACTATAAATTTAAAGTTTTAAAATGTATTAATTGGGAAATTCGAATTTGTGAAAACTAAAATTATTTTTTCTTTTTAATATAATTTCTTGAAGTTCTGAAAAAATGTTCATCGCACAAGTTCACAACAAACGAGGAACCAAACTTACATTTCCTGAAAAGTAAAGTACGAATTAAAATTCATTTTTTAATTCATTCATAACAAGTCATAAAATTATTTAACTAAGTCTGGAATATGAATTTATTTAGCCTGTATTATAATAATAATATATCGATAACCTTATTAAAAGAGCAATTCACTGAGAATTAATCATATTTGACATAGTTTATGTTTAAAAAAGAAAATCTTTAGTTTTGCCAAACTTAAATAAACTTTCAAAAGATGAAATATTCGTTTGAAAATATACCAAACAAATTATATTTGTTTGTCAATATTAGTTCCGTTTTCTGTAACTTAAAAAGAAAACGAGCTTAGATTAACTTAAATAAAGCATTATGATTTTCATTTTGGTTTCTGTATTTAAATTTTCACTTCAGATAAATTAGTTTATAAAATGAAACTTAAATTCCTTAAAGGTGAAACTTCACGACAACTACTCTTTTTTACAACAATGGCATATTAAACCAATGAACTTTCTTTTGAAAGTTCTAGAAAAACTATTAAACCTCATCTAACCATACCTGACCCAACCTTCTCGTATGTGCAGAGTGTATATATATAAATAAGAGGACCTATAAAAAATCTCTCGAAGAAATTGTGAAAATTATTAAAGTTAAAAGGGTGTTTTAATACGCCAATATTGTAAAAAAAAGTAGCTGTTGGGAAGTTTCACCTGACTGAAAAATGAATATAAAGTTGAATTCAATTTTATTACCAATATCATATTGATACATTTTGGTCAGTTATAAGAGTATACAAATACTCCAACCAATCACTTTTGTGATGGAGGTTCTAGGTCGTTGAGACAAAAGGAAACTTGCAATGGTTCATCACCTTGTGAACTGAATAATCTGAACGTACAAAGACTGATGATGATGATAATCAATATGAATAAAAAACAAAAAATGATCGATGATAAAAACATTTAATGGCGAACAAATCATTTTTTTAGATTTATGTGATTTTTTATTTTACATTGTTTTTCATTTAATTTGAATAATTAATCATGGAAATGTTGAAAGAATATGGTTACTATTCGTAAAACTGCCTAAAAAATGTGCTGAACCACAACAAACTTATATAAGCTAGTAACATAGGTAAAAATTAAAAAATATGTTTGTAACTTATTCAGCAATATAAAAACATAGCATAGTTATAAAATTAAATAAACTAGAAATTTGATTAGTGGTACAAACATGAAAATTCATAAAAAATATTCTTACTAGCTTATGTTCAGTGTCTGCTTCATAAAAGTACAATTTTTAAGATATTATTATTACTATAAAAGTTATATATTTTTCATGAATAAACCAAAACTTTTTAAGCAGTATCTAATAGTAAAATAAAACATTTAAATTTAATTTTTCAATGAAATAAAAATAATAAAAATAATATTTATAGGTAGTATTTAACAAACAAATTATAATAAAATGAAAATGCTAATAAAACATATACTTTTTAGAAAAATTCGTTATTTTTACAGTAAAATTAAATGTTTATAAATATTAATTTTACAATAAAGTGAACAAACTTATAAATAGTTTTCATATGGATTATAAAAATATTGAAAATAAAAAACTTGTCTCAACAATATTGAAAAGTGAAATGCAAAGCTTGTATAGCCTAAATACTTTTTACACTGAAATGAAAAAATGACAGTGAAGGAAAAATGAATTTGTTTATTATATTTTTAAAAGTGAAATTCACGAAACCTTTGAATAGCTTTCTTGAAGGGAAAAGATTTTTAGTAAGAAATAACGCCATTAAGTTGGGATTATCTCCCAAAAAGATTTCAATTTTACATTTCAAAGAAAAAGTAAGGAATTCAGGATTTTCTATTTTGGTTTAAAAAAATAAAGCCTTTTGAATGTGTTTTAAATAATTTACACACATGTCACAGGAGTGAAGCAACAACTATTCACCCACACATTTTGAAAACGTTCTGTTCTTAACATTTATTGGCTAAAGTATGTACATACAGACAAATAAATTTGAGACATACTTACTATAACTATGTTATGTTGAAATTATTTAAATTTAACAAACATATAACATAAAGAATTTTTCATTCTATATTAGATCTTTCATAAAGCAAATGAAGCCTTTTGGCTTAGGACGAATAATTTGTTAAGGTTGACAAACCATTTAATTTAAAATCTCTTTTAAACATTTGAAATTAAAGATCACGTCATTTAGTTAAAAAGTTGTTTCAAAGTATAAACTTAAAAAAGTAAAAAAATCTCTTGTACTGTTTTTAATTTCAGAAAAAAACTTTTGAAAGGTGGTGTTAAGTATAATAGACAAATAATGCTTCGACGTTTAATAATCGCTTCTGAAAACTAAATACAATGTTTTGCCGAAATTGATGGTACTGTGATAAACACATCAATCTGGACTTTTAATGGTTTCCTCTTTATAACTCTTATATCTCAGATCCAAATTGATGTTTGACTTACCTGAACAGTTGATCAATTTGAGACTTCTGGCTCTGGTGCCAGGCATCTCGTAGCCCGTGTTTGGGTCGACGCAAAAGCACTTGTCGTCGTCGCACTGCTTCTCAACAAACGAGCCGGCGTCGTCACACTTGGGCAGGTTCCATTTCCTCTCGTCGTGCCCCAGAGATTTTCCTCGTCGGATCGTGTTTTCTCTTATCAGTTCACACGCTGAAATGGAAAATGTGTTAACGGATATAAAGATGAGCAAAACAAATGCAAGGGAGAAAATATTAGATTGAGAAAACATCATAGAACAAACACACCTATTAGCATATAACGTAATAGATATACACACTTATCAGCACACACAATGCTTATAAAAGGTAATGTGCATTGTCCACTCCTAGCAATTATGTGAAACCACGTAGATTGCAAATACCTAATTTTTTTAAAACCCACAAAACTCAAAATATTTCTCTTTGACGCTGTAGCAATGTCCGATAACCTACTTTGATTTTACTCTCCAAATGATGAATTAATAAACTGCATGTTCTAATGTTTTCCTACCTAATGTATCACGTTTTAAATTATAATAACTTTTAGCACACAACAAATAATTGTTGGACAAGTTTTGAGGATCAGTGAAGATCAGATATTTTATCTTTAAAATCTATAATTAACAAAAAAGTTTTTATATAAGCATATTTTTTCATAATTTAACACAAAGATTATCCGAAATGTATTAATTTTATGCAAAAAGTTTCCGATTTTAAAATGATTTATTTCGCAATATTGGAGTTAACTAACAATAAAGCACTTTTGAAAAGTTATCAACATTTATTTTTAAAGGGCAGAGATGAATAAAATAATATTGAAACCAGTATGTACCTCACCTTTAATTTTTTTCTTATTTGAAAATAAACTTCAAAGTGGTAACATTATTACAACTTTGAATGTACTTTAACAATGGTATTATAAAACATATCTTTCAATGTTAATAGGCAGCTATTGTATTCCCAAGAGTTAACAGGTCATCACATGTGTGACTTTTGATTTATGACTTTCAAAGAATTCAGATTCTAAATTAGATTTTAATCTACAACTTTCATTGTGTTAATAGTACGATAACCACTGCAATTATGAAACAGTTAAATCACATTAAACGTGAAAACATTTGCACACCACACACTTATTTTTATTTCAAAGAATTGTTCTTTAAGCAGAAGTTCGGCATGGCGATGGGTAATAGTCTTTCTCCGATTTTAGGTAATGTGTTCATGGAGTATTTTGAAACAGAACTTCCTTCCAACATTAATGTAGATGTTCCATGGCACCGATACGTCGACGATGTTTTCACTGTTTAGCCCAGCAACATAAACTTTAATTCTTTTTTAAACCAGTTCAATGCGCTTCATCCTTGTATTAATTTTAAATTTAATTGGGAATCAAACAATGATATTTCATTTTTAGACATAGTTATCCATCGTCAACAAAATGAACTTTAGTTTAGAGTTTATCGCAAACATACCAACTGCTTATCATATGCTCATTTCCTTTCTTCACATAATGTCCAGGTTAAAAAGCTGTTATCTCTGGAAAGTTCCTCAGAGCATATCGAATATGCGACCCTCAATATTTATACCAACAAATAAGAAATTTCACTAATATTTTTACAAACCTTGGCTACATTGATCAATTCATTTCCGAGTGTCCTTTAAAATCAAGAAAAACTTTTTACTGCGCTACTCCATCAACTCCGTTTAATGATAACAATGATAAAATTATATGTTTACCTCACAGCACATCTTTAGATAAATGGAAGAGTAGTTTAAATAATTCGGGACACAAGATGGTTTATAAGTATAAAAACACTATACAAAAAACTTTAATAAAAAATGCACGATCTATAACAAAAAATGCCGGTGTTTAGCCAATAAAATATAATGACTGCAATGAAAGCTACTTTGGTAAAACAGGGAGGGATTTTGCAGTGCGTAGGAAGGAACATGAACGAGGTGTGAGGCAGGGAAATAATAACAACGCAATATTCTTACACATGCAAAATACTAATCATCCTATAACTGGAACAGTGGAAACATAGTTTACAAATCCGAAAACAACATAAAAAGGCACATAGTTGAGTCAGCTTTGATAAACAAATATCCAAATATGAATACTTCACCTGGGTGTTTCAAATTACACGGTATAATCAATAACCTTGTATTGGGAAAAGTAGAGGTGAAATCAGTTTTATTTTTGTTAATGTTCAATTTTGTGATGGGGTGAAAAAAGGAAGAAGACGCACTGAATAGGGTTTTTTCTTTGCGATTTGAAAGAGTTTGTACAAAGTACGTCAGTTAACTTGTGACCATGATCCATAATAGCTCGAAGTATTAAGTTTTGTGTTTTTTTTAAAGTTTGCTTTTAAACTTTTAAAAACTGTGTATCTTTGAGTTGTATCTGTCTGTGTTGAATTTCATCTTTGATCACCCGCCAAGTTGTAATGTTTATTTTTTTAAATTATCAACTTGGGTTGGGTTGACATCAGGCATTTATATACTTTAGCTACACGATTCCAACAACAGTGGTTTTATCTCACTTCAATTATGGTTACTATACCGACGTTATTACCATACAGAACTACATTATATTTTCTAAAAAGCAGTACTGCAAAGAAATGTTTGTTGATTCTTTGTGTATACTTATGTTCAAAAATGTTATCAGTTCGTCCGCTGATTAATCTGCTGTTCCCTCAACTACATCCTTTCCATTCATTAGTGATCGGCCAAAGTCTCACACTGATGTCTTTAACCCCTAGCCAAAGTTTTGGTTAGCCTTGACCAAAACAAAATTTAATTAAAAAAAATATTCATTTTCGAAAAGAATGCACGAAATCATATTTAAACATCTCGGAACAAACATAACAAAATGATCATCTTGGAATCCTCATATCGTCCAATTGTCCAGGTCTGCGTTTTCCAAGTTAAGATTATCTTCATTGTGTTTCATTTATTCCCTCGAGCCTATTTACAACACACTATGGGCGACTTTGAAAGCTTGTGACTGTCGTCAGATCCATCACTTGTGACATTGGAATCGAATGAACTGTTACCAATAATGTCTCCACCCTTTACCTGCACAAGTCCCCCCCTCATTTGTTTTCATATTTTATATATACAGTAAGTATATATATATTTAAAAAAAAAATATATATATATATATATATATATATATACTGTATATAGATATTATGTTATATTAGATGTTGTATTATATCTTATATTATATACCATGTTATATATTATATTATGTTATACAAACAA
>JARUHE010351024.1:0-10080 GCA_031471125.1 Archaeomysis grebnitzkii
TTTATATATATATATATATATATATTCAACTATTTGAGGCTCAGTGTAATCATTAAATTAATTGTTAAAATGAAAACGTTAATACATACATGTATTGGAATACTGTAGAGGGTATTTACAAGTGGTAATAATAATAATAATAATAATAATGATAGTGTAGAAGGTAATAAAGGTGCTCCGCTGTGAAATAATTAGTCAATGCTGTCTGGCCTTACCATTATATTTACACCTCAAGTCTTGTTTATTGGTGTTCACCTCGTACTTGCTATTAATATTATTATTATTATCTTATTTTTTATTATTATCCGTATGATTATTATTATTGTTATTGTTGTTGTTGTCTTATTATTATTATTGTTATTAATATTATTATTATTATCTTATTTTTATTTTGTATTGTTATTATTGTTGTTGTTGTTATCTTATGATTATTATTATTCGTATTGTTATTATTAATATTATTATTGTTATCTTATTGTTATCATCAGGCGATGCGTACCCTAAGGATAAGCAGTCTACATATGGTGCTTCCATCAAACCGGTATAAGCTTAACATATGAGATTTTAAGAGAATACAGCCACGTTGAAATGCCAATTAAATAGCCTTAGAGCGGACTCGAGCCGATGTCAATTTGTTTATGGAGCATAATCTTTAGGCGTCGTTCGTATCCACTCGGCCACCATCTTTCCAACTAATAATAATAATGAAAGAAACAATAATACTGCTAAATGATAATATTTACCAGTGATTATTAATGATATCAACAACAATAGTATTAGTAATGGCAGTAATAATACCAAGACTAACACTAATAGTAATAATAAACCTATTATTAAGGGTAATGATAAGGCGACTAATAGTAATGATATTATCAATAGCAATAGTGATACCAAAACTAATAATGACACTATTAATAATAATGGTAATATTAATAAAAGCATAATAACTTAGGTAATAATAGTACTAACAACATATTACTAACAAAATACTATTACTAATAATATTACTAACAATAATACTATTACTAATAATAATAATACTCTTAACAATACTATTACTAATATTAATACTAACAACAATACTATTACTAATAATAATAATATTCTTAACAATACTATTACTAATATTAATACTAACAACAATACTATTACTAATAATAATACTAACAACAATACTATTATTAATAATAACACTCTTAACAATACTATTACTAATATTAATACTAACAACAATACTATTACTAATATTAATACTAACAACAATACTATTACTAATAAAAATACTAACAACAACAATACTATTACTAATAATAATACTAACAACAATACTATTACTAATAATAACACTCTTAACAATACTATTACTAATAATAATACTAACAACAATACTATTATTAATAATAATACTAACAACAATACTATTACTAATAATAACACTCTTAACAATACTATTACGTTGGAAGGGAAGAGTTGTGTAATCGAGGGCAAGATAAGCCTCAAATGATAAGCTGATAAAGGGGAAGTTGGTCGAAGATGCTTCCAAGATGGCGACAAACCATCTTTTGAGGAAATTTTAATTCCTTCCACATTTTGAAACGTCCATACAGTTTTTTGAGGAAATCAATAAATTGGGGAATGGAAGGGGAAAGGTTGAAGTGATAATAAGAGGGGTAGTAAGTACGAGATCACGATAAGGGTAATTAAGGACAACTTGAGGGGAAATTGGTGGACGCTGCGTAATCTGAATGGTCCGGTGCTGTGCACTCACAGTTGGCTGAAAATTCTTATCGACCATCTGACCATGGCTTTATCAGCGACAGGTGGTTGAGAGATGGAGATGGTTTTTCCATCAAAAATAAATCCGTTCTTTTAAATGCTGGGAAGACGGACATGGATGGAATCATGTAGCGCAAGTTAGGCCAGATTTTCAGCACGATTCGAACAGTCTAGCTTTGGGTGGAATTTGTCTGATTTTTATGGGGAGATAATTTGAATGAAAGTAGCCAGTGTGTTATCAGCAGACCTTTTATCTGACTCGACACTAGCACAAGTGAGGTATGGTAATTGAATGTGGGTTACCTCACTTGTGCTATTGTCGATCTCGCTTCTTTTTGTTCCCTTCAGATATGTTGGATGACGTCATCATTTTTAACGGAGGTATTCGTTGCAATGAGTTCGGTTGTGAATGCAGAACACATCTGACGCCGGCACCTAAAGGTGGTCACTGAACACATCGCCTGCATCTCAAGCTGATCACTGAACTCAATGATGGTTATGCAGTTTAAAAATGATTTTATTCCTAAATTTAAAATAAGAACCTTTCAGAGTATGAAGGAAACAATTCGTCCCATTTTCTTGGGGTGTTTTTTTGTACTAACTGCAATGTGTTTGAACTGACGTCATCAAATAGTCTGTCGTTGAATGGTTGAAGAACTGGAACATCCGCCACACAAAACATCGACGACAGAAAGGAAATTAAAAGTCTTTTCAAAAGATTCACTTAAACAAAAACTTTCCAAATTCATTCCATATAAAAGTGACGAAAGTTTCCAAAGAAAAGTCGAATTAGAAAGTTTTTAACATCTGCAATTTGTTATTTTTAAATAAAATAAATGAAAAAGTTTCTCTTCATTTTTTCTTGAACGTTCAATTGTTCAAATCTTTTGGCTCGTTTACTCTTTCATTCACATTGTGAGTTAGACTTTTTGCCTAAATTTTGCCTAAATTTTGCCTAAATTGACATTAATTTCAAGTTGGTTGAATAATAATAAATGTTTAGGTTGCATCTCATCAAGGATTACACAATGGCAAGGTGGCGAAAAGAGATCATATATTGAACGTCTCATGCGATGTATTTTCAATGGAGATAAAACGAATTTATTTCTTCCTCTTTTCTGTAAACATCGAAAATTAAAGATGGAGACACAAGACAGAAGGAACACTTGTCCTTTTATTTGCACGTGATGTCGCCAATCGAAGAGATCTTTTTGTGATATAATGACAACAATAATAATGAAAGATTGTAATTCATACAAACTTTGAAGGTGGAAGTCAAGGGTGAGAAGTAGACTTGGAATTAAGTTTGCTTTTTCTAATGTAGAGATAAAAATAACAAAAAAATTATGAACCATTCCAAAAAAAAATTTACCATCGTTTTTATTCATTTTTAGTTTAACTTATTTTTGTTTTGTTTTTGTTTTCGCCCAAAAAACATTTTACAACGAATGTAAATGATTCAAATCTGTTATTTAAGATAACACAGATAATGTTTTGATAAAAGATTGTTTGTATCAGTTTTAGTTGTGTTTGTATTGTTACATATTGATGTGTTTTTGTGTTTATTCGTGTTTTACAATTTCTTGCATTTGTATGTGAAGAACAAAACAGGCAATTTAAATTTTTATTTCGATTTTTTTAATTGCAAAGTTTTTAAAAACAGTTTCAATGTTTGGTGCGAATAAATTTGTTTTGTTGATGGTAATATGAATTGAATACGACGCCAAATTGTAACAGATGAAAATCATTTGTGAAAAAAACTTTTTGTGTGCTCAAATGCTAAAAAAATTTTAGGGTTTTTTCTCACAAAAATAAGTGAAATTCCCACTCGTGTTTAAAGAGTCATGCAATTGACCGTTATATATAATTAGCAAATAAATAAATTATATTTTATTGAAATATTAACAAATAAATGAATAATACAATATTGAAATACTGAACTCCTTTTCCCAAAATGTTGTTTCCATGCTACTGTAAAGTGAATCTGTTTGACAAATGACCAAACATTCGAAAATTTAACTTGAGGGGAGTCGATTGGATCATTTCCCCCAACCCCCACCAAGCAACCCCTCTGCCTTGCCAAACCATAACAAGGAACATGTGAGTGAACTTTTATGTTATAAATACCAAGGCAATGTTTATGTCTACCAATTCTAAGGATAATGGAAAATAATTCTGCAGCAAATAGTTATTCATTTCATACGTCGAATAAACGAAGGCCTAAGTTTTAATTGGAAAGCAATCAGTTGATTGAAATAGACGTTGTTAAAAAATGGGGCAATTGTGTAAATTGACCCACCTTGAGTTATTTGAAATCATATTTTAAGATCTTGAAAGTTATTTCCATTATGTTATGTTTCTTCCATCATTTTTTGATTATAATTCGATTATTAAAACGAAATTTTAGTTATTTGTAATGATGTCAACACAATCATTTATTTTATGACTTTGCGGGCATTAATGTGAAGGAAATTTTAAACTTCTGCCCTCAGCCGTCCAGGGCTCGTTCTTCAAACCACATGAACAATGAAGTCTTATCCGACTGTACCATCCCCATCCATTTTAATCATTGTTGACAATCATTTATGTTGTTTTTGTTATGTAAAGGTCAACCGTTTTTGAGGGAAAGGAAGCTGTTAGAGAAGCTATACTTTTTCCACGTGCATAGTTGACATTTTTCGTTGAAGCTAATTCTATGCAAACATAATATCGTAAAATGGGTTTGCTGTCCAATCAATCTGCCATGCAGGGATTCTCGATTCAGTATGGCAACCATCTCATTAATGTGTTTTTCTTTTAAGTTATTCTGTTTTTAAAGTTAACGTTGCATTAACCTTAAGGTCAAAGTTGCCTTATCATTAAATATATTTGGTATTTATAATATAGAAAGTTGCTTCACACATGTGCTCTGTATTTAAATTTGGTTACCACGATTATTTGATGGGTTGGTAAGTGTGAAGTCAGCCATCACCGTAGTTTTAGATTCAATTTCGTCAAAATCTTTCAAATAACCAAAATACTCTTGTCCAGTTTTTTTATTTAATCTTATTTATTTACTGAACGATTCTGTCGCAAGATCCGACGTTTTTGTTGAACTTTGCATTTTTTAAATTTACCGCCACTTGGTTTATAAATATTTGTTTCGTTTGTTCTAGGAATTAATTTAATTGCCATAGATTCTGTTTTTAATTGACAATGCTGTTTAAAAAGTAAATGTTCGCAAATATCTGGCAACGTGAAAATAAATTTAAAGTGATCGAAACTTGTGAATGCTCACCAACGTTGTCCGAGGCGTGACTTGCAAGCGGTTCTCAGGAAAGACCACATCAGCAGCAGTGGACATCTTTCTTCGGCTTTGGCGGGCTTGAATAGAATAAAACCTGGAGTTATTTCTTCCAAAAAGAATCGCGACCACCTCCGGTACACTTCGCATCTTGCCTCATCGTCACTCCTCGTGAGCGGTCGATGGTTGAGCTTGGCGGCCATTTTGTTTTTTGGTTTTTGTGTCGCGTTGGAGGGGCCGCTGCGTGAGGGGCGGGAGGGGAGTCGGCGTGGCGGGGGGGAAGGGCGGGGGCTGCCCCCCGATGTGGACGGGGTCACGGCGCACTTCCGGGGGATGCTGAGCCTGGGGGAGGCCGCCCCGGAGGACTGGGGCATCCTGAAGGACTTCCTCGGCTTCCGGATGCCCCACGAGAGGGACACGGAGACGGGGGAGGTGACGGTGCTGCGGGGGGGAAGGGGGGTGATTGCCCCTCCTCTGGGGGACACCCACGGACTGTTCAGCGCCCCGCTGTCCATGCCGTCACCCGAACACCTGCCGCCCGAGACCACGCCCCTTCCCCCCATCAACACCCTGGTGCGGTGCGTCGCCCCCTCCCCGTCGCCCAACTACACCTCGAGCAACATGAACAGCGCCGGGTACTCGGCCCCCGTCGACCTGTCCAACATCAAGACCGAGTTCAGCCACGACGACAGACTCGCCGCGTCCGCCTTCCGGTCAGTCCCCCCCTCGCTCCCCTTCCCCCCGTCGTCCCCCCTGTCCCCCTCGGGGGCCGCCCCCCTCGAGTTCGGACTGACCGAGGCCAAATCGTCGCAGTCGCTTCTCCGGGATCTGCTGGTGCTGGGCAAACCCGGCGCCCCGCCCACACTGCCCTTGGCCACGCCCCCTTCTTTGGCGGGAGCCACGCCCACTGCCACCGTGGTGACGTCATCAAAAACTTCGCCCCAGCATGACCAGGTAGAAGTGATTTCTTGTTTTATTTTTTGTATGAGTACCCACGAAGGTTCAATGATTTCCTTACAGTAGCCACTTTAATGTCCTTCTTGGTCTAGACAAGAATGGCAAAGTTCTGTTAAGCCTTTATGGTTGCGGTCGTAATCTTTCTTAAACTGTCAGTGACTAATGACCGTAATTTGTTTCGACTTTGCATTTTAATTTAAATGAAGTCTCATTAATTTTTCTTGACTTGAACGTGTTTTAAAACATTGTTTTTATTTTGTTTTAAATAATCAATAAAATAATTGCTTTGTCTTTATTTAGCGCTGCCCAAAATAATTCTTGAATATTCGATGTCGTCAAACTAAAATCGAAAAGGTTTTATATTTAAAATTTTCACTTTTTCAAGAAGGTAAAATCTTGTTTGGCCATCGAAGATATTCTTGAACTGTTGACCCAGTCCGATTATTTGTTCGTGGCTCTCCTGTGTTAATGGCCGGACAGTGTTAGACTGTTGCGGCGCCACGGCTGATTCCGACAAGCTGTTTACGATCTGTAACTGTAATTAAACCACTGCAATTTGACTGGACAGTCGATCATCCAATTTCAAAGAAATGTCCAAAAAATATTTTCTCAATGTTGGATGTCGAATGAAAAATATCAAAAAAATGTTAGTAATAATATTGTCAAAAAGAATGAAGTTGCTAGACCTCATAAAAATAATAATAACACATAATTAATAATAATAATAATTAATTAATAATAATAATAGAACTAATAATAATACTTAGTTAATAATAATAAAAATAAAAATAATAACACTTAATTAATAATAATAATAATGATAATAAAAATAGCAATAATAATAATAACACTTAATTAATGATAATAATAAAAAAGCAATAATAATAATACTAACACTTAATTAATAATAATAAAAATAGTAATATAATAATTAAGAATAGTAAAATTAATAACAATTGCAGACAAAATGCAAGTGACAAAATACTATAATGACAATAATAATAATAATAATTAAAAATAATAATAATAATAATAATAATAATTGCAGACAAGAATGCATCTGGCAAGATACTGTAATGCAATAGTAATAATAATAAAAATAAGAATTAATAATAGTAAAATAGAGAGAGAGAGAGAGAACATGAAACGTAATTATTATTTATTCTTGTCCCACACAAAATGGTAGAAACAAAAAGACAAAAACTCGGATGAATAATTGCGAAAAAAAATACGGAATTAAATAGAGGCTTGCGAGAGATTTATTGTCCGTCATTAATTCAATAATAAAGATTCATCGCACGTTATTTATTGGTCTTCTGCCCACTGGAACTTCTCTACCTTGTCCCTGTTTTCATTTTATATCTTTATCTCTCTCACTTGAGATATATATATATATATATATTTATTTTTAAATGTGTGCGTGCGTGCGTGTGTGTATGTAGGTGCGTGTGTGTTTGTGTGTATAAGTGTATCAGTGTTTGTGAGTGTGTATACACATACAGTACAAGGTACATATGCTATACGGTTTCGAGTCTTTTACCTACTATCAAAAGTTTGATTGACAATAAATTTCTTGTCTATACTAACAGAATAATTTCAAAACATTAGAAAACATTTTTATGACAGAAGTAATTCACTTCAGCTATAAATAGATTGTACAAAGAGATACAGGCTATATAAGCTGTCCCTTGGGTGTTATATTTTTATCAAATGACATCAATTCGAAAGACAAAAGTGAATTATCTTTGAAAATGTATCAAATGATGTAACAATCAAATTGTTGAACGCTCTAAGTTTTGTTTTTAATGCTAAATTTAATCTATTTAGTCCTTATGACAATTTTTTTCCAGGTTTTAGAGTTAAAACATTGACAGATGAAATAATTGATAGGTTTTTTTTGTTTTTCTTAGCATAGTATGAAATGACATACATTTTTTTATGTATTATTTGTTATATATGTGTTTATTTTCATAGCATGTGCCTGCTATCAAATTGTTTATTCCATAATGTGCGTTTGTTTTTATTTGTTTATTTTATAATTTGTTTGTTATCTATTTATTTTATTTCATAGGGTGTGTTTGTTAAATATTTATTTATTTCATAGTCGTGTTTGTTAAATATTTATTTATTTCATAGTTTGTGTTTGTTATCTGTTTGTTTATTTCATAGTATATGTTTGTTATTTTTTTATTGGTTTTATATTGTATTTTTGTTATTTATTTGTTTATATAGTGTATATTTTTTAAAAAATGTTTTGTTTCATATTGTGTGTTTGTTATATATGTGTTTATTCCATATATAGTGTGTTATTTTTATCTATTTGTTTATTTCGTAGTGTGTGTTTGTTAAATATTTATTTGTTTCATACTCCATGTGTTATATATTCGTTCGTTCTATAGTGTGTTTTTGTTATCTATTTGCTTATTTTATAGTGTGTGTTTTATAAATTTGTTTATTTAATAATGTGTGTCTATTATATATTTGTTTATTTATTAATGTGTGTTTGTTATATATTTGTTTATTTCATAGTGTGTGTTTTTATCTGTATGTTTGTTATATATTTGTTTATTTCATAGTGTGTGTTTATTATATGTTTTTTATTTCATAGTGTGTATTTTTATATATTTGTTTATTTCATAGTGCGTGTTTATTATATGTTTGTTTTTTCATAGTGTGTGTTTTTATATATTTGTTTATTTATTAATGTGTGTTTGTTATATATTTGTTTATTTCATAGTGCGTGTTTATTATATGTTTGTTTATTTCATAGTGTGTATTTTTATACATTTGTTTATTTAATAATGTGTATTTTTTATATATTTGTTTATTTCTTAGTGCGTGTTTCTTATCTGTGTGCTTCTTATCTGTTTGTTTATTTCATAGTGTGTGTTTATATATATTTGTTTATTTAATAATATGTGTTTGTTCTATGTTTGTTTATTTCATAGTGTGTGTTTTTTTATCTGTATGTTTGTTATATATGTCTTTATTTCATAGTGTGTGTATCTTATATGTTTGTCTATTATATGTTTGTTTATTTCATAGTGTGTGTTTTTATATATTTGTTTGTTTAATAATGTGTGTTTGTTATATTTAAGTTTATTTCTTAGTGCGTGTTTGTTATATGTTTATTTAGTTCATAGTGTGTGTTTTTATATATTTGTTTATTTAATAATATGTGTTTGTTCTGTGTTTGTTTATTTCATAGTGTGTGTTTTTATCTGTATGTTTGGTATATGTTTGTTTATTTCATAGTGTGTGTTTATTATATGTTTGTTTGTTTAATAATGTGGGTTTGTTATATATAAGTGTATTTCTTAGTGCGTGTTTGTTATATGTTTGTTTATTTCATAGTGTGTGTTTTTATATATTTGTTTATTTAATAATATATGTTTGTTATATATTTTTATTTCATAGTGTGTGTTTTGTATCTGTGTGTTTGTTATATATGTTTTTGTTTCATAGTTTGTGTTTTTTATCTGTGTGGTTGTTATATATTTGTTTATTTCATAGTGTTTCTTTTTATATATTTGTTTATTTAATAATGTGGTTTGTTGTATATTTGTTTGTTTCATAGTGTGTTTGTTTCGTCTACTTCACATAGTATTAACAATTATTAAATTAACATCAACAACAATAGATAGATATATTTACCAAAAAAGTTAACATTGAAATTGAATTGTTTTTATGTGTCAACGTTAGTTTAAGATGTGAAGTAAAGCTAGAAGTGTTGACACATTCCAATGATTATTCGCCCACGTTTAAGAAAGTTCGAACAACATGATCTTAACATTGAAAATATCGTACTTAAACAACGTTAGGTTTTAAATTATACCTAATAGTGGGGTTCCCGGCCCTATTGATTTTCACTTTTCACTTCAACTTCATGCAAAAGTTTAATATTTGTTATCATTTTGAAGGTTTTGGTATAAAGAACAATTTTGGTCCGAGTGGACAATGATCCGACGCAAATTGGGTCATTTATGGGGGGGGACGGGTGCCCCGGGTGGGGACACCCGTCAGCGTCACCTAAACATCATTATCTCTGTTAGGATAAAAGATAA